>CM044015.1:25854379-26116879 GCA_024085815.1 Flaveria linearis
GGAACACACTTTCGACAACAAAAAGAAGGTGTTTCGGCAGTTCATAAAGATAGATTCGACTGGGCGAAACAACAGTTTCGCTGTGCGAAACTGAATTTTGTTGGCAAACTGTTAGTTTGATCGGGCAGCATAACCACACAGTTTTGCTAAATCAATGGAACTTTCGTTTAGTTTCGCTAGAAGATGGGTAGTTTCGCAGGAAGAACTGCGAGGACTACCCAACAGTCACAGTCCACTCAATCAAACTTAGTTAAAACAGCCTATGAAAACTACATTCCTAAGTTCGAAACTCACTTTAGAAGCCTAATCAGAAGGAATCGTGACAAAATACTGGAAAGTAGTGATTTGAGGTGAAAAACCGAAATAACGCTCTAAAACCCTAAAACACTAATTTCGTCGATGAGAGCTTTTTGCGAAAATAATTGCGAAGTGAGTGATTTGGTTCAAAACTGTGTTTATGTACATAGGAGTTTCACAGGGGAAAAACATAGTTTTGAAAAAGTGAAACTATAGTTCGGCAAGGCGAAATATAATTTCTGCAAGGCGAAACTATAATTTCTGCAAGGCGAAAACTGTAGATTCGTCACAGGACAGGAGTGTTGGCGAATCTGCTATTTCCATAAACGGAACTGCACTTTCGCTAAGCGAAACTGTAGGTTCGCAGAAAACTCTAATTAGAATAAATAAAATAAATAAAATTTAAATAAAATAATAATAAAAAAAGAATTGCCTTTGAATACTTATTGTCCACTGATATCAAAATCATGAAAAATGAAATAAAATAAGACTAAAAATTAAAATAAAATTAACAATAAATGGTAAAATGTTGGGTCATGATAAGGCTGGTGCAACCAAAACCACTTCACATAGTCATTTTTGGTACTACATTCAAGGGCTTCGAAGCTGAACATGAGATCTTCTGAGAGTATGAAGAACAACAGCTGAAGATATCTACTGAAGGCAAAAGCTGAAGTCAACTGCTGAAGACAACAGCTGAAGCAACAGCTGAAGATATCTACTGAAGACAAGTCTGATGAAAGAGCTGAAGACCAAAGTTGAGCTTTCGAAGACAAAGTCTGATGAAAGAGCTGAAGACAAAGTATGAGCTTCCGAAGACAAGTATGATGAAAGAGCTGAAGACAAAGTCTGAGCTTCCGAAGACAAAGTATGATGAAAGAGCTGAAGACAAAGTCTGAGCTTCCGAAGACAAAGTCTGATGAAAGAGCTGAAGACAAAGTCTGCTTCCGAAGACAAAGAAGACTCCAAGCCTCGGAAGAAGCAGTCTTCGAAGTATAAGTGGCTCGGAAGAAGTTATTCTTCCGAAGTACTTTATTCTTCGGAAGACATTGCTATGACCAGCAGATAAAAGTATGGTCCTGATAGTCCGCTGCAGACCTCTGATACAGCATGGCATTTCTAAAGAGCCATGTGTTGACCATACTTTATTCTTACTGTTCACCTTTTTATGATAGTACATGTTACAAACTTTAGTTGGTGACAAAAGGTAAGTCAAGGACATGCCCTGACTACCAACTCTCAGGCAAAATGTCTGAAAACCTCACCTAGAGTCTTGTAGTATAGATGTAAGGTTAGAGGTGTCCAGCTGGTATCAAAGTATTCCGGCTGTAGGTAGTATTATATATTCTTCTCCCTGTAACTCTTTAGATAAGCGATTTGAGTCCAAGAGTCTTGTAATCCTTTGAGTTGAGAAGCAATATATAAAAGTACCTTGAAAAATTACTTCCTGTGTTAATTTTCTTACGCTTGTTACTTGTTATATTGTGATCAACTCTTCATAGACTACTTGCTGAGTGTTGTTCACAGTGAGTTGAGAGAAAACCACCCATAATCGATCCTGCAATTGGTATCAGAGCTCCAGGCTCTTGATTGTGAGATCTTAATCAAAAACCCGTTTTTCACTCCTCACTACAAACCACTCACTCAAATGGCTGCTCTCTCCAAGGCTGATATGGAAACCGGTACCATGACCAAGTCCCCACTGATCACCCCTGAAGACTTTGACACATGGTGTATCAGAATGGAAGGCTTCATCAAGTGTCAAGATTCAAGGATGTGGGATCCATTGTCAATGGTCCTTTCATACCAAGCACCACTTCTGCCACTGGTAATCGCATCATTCCAAAAGATGTTAATGATTACTCAGAAGAAGAAACAGAAGAGAATAGAGCTGGATCAAGGGCTATGACTTCTCTTCAAAACTGCTCTCCCCAACTCCGTCTACAGACGCTTCAAGAAGTGCAAAACTGCTAAAATTTATGGGAAGCACTAAGCTGATGTATGAAGGATCCAAGGAAACCCAAGAGAACAAGAAGGATCTCTTGAAGCAGCAGTTTGAGAACTTTACTTTCAAGGCTGGTGAGACCTTGACTCAACAGTACTTCAGGTATGTTGAGCTCGTAGATACTCTGGAGGATATTGGAGTAGCTCTTGAGAATAGAGACATAGTTAGGAAGTTCATGTCTTCCCTTACTAAACTATGGATACATTACTGTGTTGTAATCAAGAGAACTTCGGACCTAAGACTCTTACTCTGACAGAGTTGTATGGTATCCTAAGTGCATCCAGATGGAGATGAACATGCAGAACTCCTCTGGTCACTCCAATAACCAACTGAGTTCAGCCCTTCATGTGGTTGAAAGGGAAATCAGGAACCACAACATCAGTTGCTGTGTTACCCTGACAACTCACACAGCGGACCTTACATTACTCTACCTGAGACTCCAAAGTCTCAAAAGGTTCAACACAACTCTCTCAGGATAGTTGTGCCTTTGTCTCTGGAAGTGGACACTCTGGTGATTTTCAATACTGCTTTGATGATCTTGAGTGCTTCAGTCCAGATGATGTGGAGTATATGGATATTTCCAGCAGATGGCTCTTAACTTACAGAGCGAAGAAGTTCTTCAAGAGAACTAGAAGGCAATTCCCTCAAACCCAGTCAGCAGCAGTTTGGGTTTGACAAAAGCAAAGCAAAGGTTACAACTGCAACCAACTTGGTCACTTTGCTAGGGAATGCAAGGCCCAAGAACAACCGGGAACCCCACAGGCCTCCACACATCCCACTGCTTCAAAGCATGAAGAGAAGTAACTGAAACAGCTGTTGTGGCTCAAGAAGTTGACTGGAGCTTCATGGTACAGGATATGACTCCCGCTCAAGCACTCATGGCCGGAACAGATGATGATCAGGTATATGAACATTTGTACTGCTGCCTGTATTGCTAAAGTTAAACTCTATAAGGATTATTTCAGAAATCAGATCTGAGGTTGAGTCTTTAAATGTGCTAAAATCTGATTTTAAGAGAGCTGAATCTGACTATCAAAGAAAATTGAAGAGTTAGAGAAAACTGTGTTTCTTTTAAAACATGAAAAGACTAATTATAAGACTCAAATTAAAGATCTGATATCCAAACTATCTGAGGTTCAAGCCCAGTTGTCACAGCTGAGGCTCAGGCCAGGAAGCAAGCTATTGCTGAGCAAAGCTTCCAAACTATTCTTGCATCAACCTCTCATTCCAAAATGTTTATCAAAAAGGAAGGGGTGGGAACCAATGAAATAGCTCCACCACACTCTTATGAGTTCATTAGACTACCTAGATGTGATACGAAGAGCAAGAGGTTCTAACTGCTGACCCTTCTCCATTGGAACTAAAGGATGAGGCAAAAATAGTGGCCACCACAGGGAGAAACAGGAGGATACACTCATCTCCACCTGTGAAGACCAAATCCTAACCACCAAGGCAAGAAGAAGCAGAGCTAAAGCTGCAAGAAGGACTGCCAAGAAGGTTGCAGAGTCCAAGCTAAGATCGGCCCAAAGCAAAGGGTGTCTTCATTTCTGCCGGATTTCAAGTGGTAGGTACTTCTGATTCAGGAAAGGAGTGTAATACCAGCACTCCTATCCTACTGAAGGATCAGTTGAAAGGGAAAGAAAAGTTGCTGATGAAGAGAAGAAACCTAAGAAACAGCAACCTGCAAGTTCCCAGAAAACTAACATTGCATGCATAATGTGTGGTCTGCACAACCACATGGCTAAAGATTGTTACTACATCCAGCAAGCACACATTATGCAAATAATGTTAGAAAAGAAGGAGTCAGAGAAGGTTTCTCAGTTGGACCACTTCAAAAGGTCCAAATGATGAAAAAGGGATGGCTGGTCTCGGAAGCCAAGTTGCTTTCGGAAGAAACTACTTCTTCCGAAGGGAAATGGCTTCGGAAGCAAAACCTTCTAAGGTTCGGAAGAACAAGAAGGCTCCCTTGAAACCATCTCAGAAGAAGACTACTTCGGAAAGAAAAGGTGGTGAAGGCTTCTTTCGAAAAGAAAGAAGCTTCAGAAGAAGACCATGCTGCACAAGCTTCAACAAGCTCATCTTCAAAGATCAACCAAAGGATGGATTGGAAGATCAAGGAAGATGCTGCAGCCCAAACCTCTTCTTCAATAACGACCTCTATTGAAACCCAATGCATATCTTTTGGTTCAATTATGTCACTATCGTTGGAAGAGCCCAAGACCAGCAAGGCTTAGGCTTCCAAACAAAATAACCATCATCTTATGTGCAGGACGTCCATTGATAGGCCATGACAGGGAACAGATCTCTCCTTCAACAATTCCAGAACTTTGATGGAGGGCTTGTCCAATTTGGAGGTGAGGCCGGAGGATATATTTCGGGCAGAGAAGTATATCCAATGGCAGAATAAACATTGACAAAGTTCACTTTGTCAAACAGCTTGAACACAATCTGTTAAGTGTTTCAATTAGTGACCAGAAGCATCAGATGCTCTTCACAGAACATGAGTGCATTATCCTCAAACCAGGGATGACAATTCCTCCGGAATTGGTGCTTCTTAGATCTCCAAGGAAAGGGGATATGTACAAGCTGGATATGAACAATGCTTCTCCTATGGGGAAGTATCATGCTTTCTTTCCAAAGCTGATAGTGATGAGTCAACACTATGGCATAAACGTATGTGTCATGTGAATTTTAAAAAAATGAAAATTGGCTAAAAATAACTTGGTACATGGTTTGCCTAAAAAGGAATTTTCGCAAAGATAACTGTGTTGCATGCCTGAAAGGGAAACAACATAGATCATCTCACAAATCCAAATGTGTTAACTCTATCACTACTCCATTACACTTATTGCACATGGATCTCTTTGGTCCCACAAGTATAATGAGCATTGGAAGGAAATCATACTGCCTTGTGATAGTTGATGATTTTACAAGATTTACATGGGTATTCTTTTTAAGAAGTAAAGATGAAACTGCTGAAACTTTAAAATCTTTTATTCTTAAAATAGAAAATCAAATTGATCACAAGGTTAAGATATTACAATGATCAAGGGACGAGTTAAGAACTTCGTTCTTGACTCATTCTGTGACTCAAAAGGGATTGCCAGACAATATAGTGCTCCCAGAACTCCTCAACAAAATGGTGTTGCTGAGAGGAGGAATAGGACACTTATTGAGGCTGCTCGGACCATGTTAGCTGATTCAAAGCTGCCTCTAACATTCTAGGCAGAGGCAATCAGCACTGCATGCTATGTGCAGAACAGGGTTCTTGTAGTTAAGCCCCATGGAAAAACCCCTTATGAGTTATGGAACAAGAGGCCACCGTTCATTGGCTTTCTAAGGTCCTTTGGCTGTAGGTGCACCATACTTAACACAAAGGACAACTTAGCAAAGTTTGCTGAGAAGTCGGATGATGCTATCTTTATGGATACTCTTCTAGCTCCAAAGCTTATAGAGTATACAATATTAAGAATCAACAATTGAGGAGTCATCCAATATAGTTGTTAATGAGCACACTCCTTATGTTAGGGGGAATGGACCTGAGTATATCTTTGATTTAGAATTGTTTTAAACTATTCTAAACTATCTTGTGAGAATGTTTCAGCTGGAACAGGTGCTCAAGAGAATGCTGATGCTGATGCTGATGCAAGTCAACTGTTTGAGCTTCCCAGACCTCTTCCAAATTCTCCAAGAGTTGAAAGGCAACAAGCTTCAACCATTCACAGATCTGATAGTGTAACTATCTCCAGGAATAATGAAGCTTCAACAAGTGAATCACTTGATCAACCTCAAAGTTCTTCAGGTGATCCATTACAACACCAGGTCGAGGGAAGTAGTATTCTGAAGGAACAGGCAACTGTTAATCTACTCCACAACCAACCATTGATGATGTTTTCAATCATTTAATCAGTCCTCATTAAATGACTTTGAAACAGCAGTTGGACAAAGTGATCCAGTTCCTGATCAGAATATGTCTAACCTAGACTTATCTCTACAACTGGAAGTGATTCCTCGTCTAGGATTCACAACACTCATCCAACTGAGAACATCATAGGGAATGTCTCTGAGGGTGTGAGAACAAGAGGACAAACTCATCATGGGAATGTCTGCTTGTATTCATGCTTCTTGTCTCAGATGGAACCAAAGAAGGTAGAAGATGCCTTAAAGGATAGTAGTTTGGTTGAATCGATGCAGGAGGAGCTGCTTCAATTCAGAAGACAAAAGGTCTGGAATCTATGCCACTACCATTTGGTCAAGTACCCATAGGCACTAAATGGGTATTCAGGAACAAGAAGATGATAGAGGCTTGATTATCAAGAATAAGGCAAGACTAGTAGTTCAAGGGTACACCAGGAGGAAGGAATTGATTATACTGATGTCTTTGCCCTGTTGCAAGACTTGAGGCAGTTAGGATCTTCCTTGCTTATGCTGCATCCAAGAACTTCACAGTCTACCAACTAGATGTCAAGTGTGCTTTTCTATATGGGATATAGATAGGGAAATCTATGTATGCCAACCTCCAGGATTTGAAGACCCACAGCACCCCAACTATGTGTGCAAACTGGATAAAGCTCTATATGGGCTGCACCAAGCACCTAGGCTGTGGTATGAGACATTGTTCAGTTTCTCCTGAAGAATGGATACACTAGAGGTACCATTGACAAGACTCTTTTCATCAGAAAGAGTGGAGAAGACATTCTGCTAGTACAAGTCTATGTTGATGACATCATATTTGGTTCTTCAAACGACCAAATGTGCAAGGACTTTGAAAGCATTATGAAGCAGAAGTTTGAGATGAGTTCCATGGGAAAAATGGATTTTTTCCTTGGAATTCAGGTGAAACAGATGAAGGAAGGGTTCTTCATAAGTCAATCTAAGTATGTCTCAGACATCTTAGAAAGATTTGAAATGAAGGATTGTAAACCAGCCAAGACACCATACCCAGAAACCATAATCTTTGCCCTGACCTTGAGGGGGAGGATATGATCAACATCAGTATAGAGCAATCATTGGTTCTCTGATGTATCTCACTGCTAGTAGACCAGATATCATGTTTGCCACATGCATTTGTGCAAGATATCAGGCTGCTCCAAAGGTGTCTCACCTAGCTGCTGTAAAGAGGATCCTCAGATACCTCAAAGGAGCACCTAAACTAGGTCTCTGGTATCCAAGAAATAGTGATTTTAATCTCTGGATACTCTGACAGTGACTATGGTGGATGCAACATTGACAAGAAATCAACATCAGGAGGATGTCAATTTCTTGGTGGAAGGATTATCTCATGGCAATGCAAGAAACAATCCTGTGTCTCTACATCAACTGCTGAAGCTGAATACATTGCTGCTGCTAGCTGTTGTGCTCAACTGCTATTGATTCAAAATCAGATGTTAGACTATGGATTCAACTTCATGACTACTCCTATCATATTGACAACAATAGTGCTATCTCCATTACTGAGAATCCAGTGAAGCACTCCAAGACAAAGCACATTGATCAGGTATCATTTCATTAGAGATATTCATGAGAAACATCTGATCAAGTTAAAAAAGTTGACTCAAATGAACAATATGCTGATTTGTTCACAAAGGCATTTGATGAACAAAGATTTAAGTATCTCATATCAGCTATCGGGATGATAAATATGATTAACTACCTCTTTTGAAAAGCTTTTAAATGTGTAATGTCTTGGGTCAATACAATTAAGCCCTATTACAAAAGATCTTTAAATTATTCTAAGTGTAAATTCCTTCCGAAGAGGAATTAACTCTCGGAAGATATTCTTGAATATCTTCCGAAGCCAAAATCCTCAGTGGAAATTGTCTTCTCGGAAGAGTTTTTGGTCTCGGAAGAAGCGATTGATTTTACATCAGATCTACTTCCGAAGCTTATAAAACTCTCCATTCGGAAGATTACTTTACCTTCGGAAGCAATGTTTTGCTTTGGAAGAGAAAGTATCTTTAAAAGACAATTTTACCTTCGGAAGCAATGCCTTGCTTCGGAAGAGAAATTGACTTCGGAAGACAATTACCTTCGGAAATGTTTACATTCGGAAGTAAAGGTTTTTATATGTAACGGATATCTTTTGGGCCCACTCTATAAAAAGTAAAGATTTTGTCCATGATGGTCAGATTATTTAAAATTATCCTTTGCCGCCACTATCATTTCTCCGCCGTAAACCACCATACCACCCACAGTAACCCAAACAGTTACCCTATTACCACTACTACCATAATTCATCCCTTTTTAAATAATCTTGACTGATCAATTTCATCTCTTTTACAAATTACTGCCCTAACTATATCCTTCACTGTCAAACCTGCAATTTCACCCAAATTTCAAGCTTACCTTTTCTTCAATGGCGCTAAACCCTCAGCACAACCAAGTCGCATTACTTGATTCGTCAAGGGATGCCGACTTCACCCAAATCATCACTTTCTTACCGAATCCACATACCTCACTGCACTTACAGTAACCCCACCGTATACTCCAACCATATGTCTGAATTCTGAGCAACGGTCAAACTGTAGTTTGAATGGGGTTCGAGTCCTGAGAACCCGCATCTGTGGCCAAGAGTTGGTCATCACTGAACAGCTCATCAGGGAGCATCTCGAGCTCCATGATGAGGGGGCTCCAACTGAATTCCCCAAAGAAGACTTGGAAGGCACCTATCCTCATGGGATATGGAGGGGATGTAAGCAGGTCTACCATCTACAAGTTTAACTTCTCTTACCATTGGAAGTTCCTGCTGCACATTATCCTGCACTGCCTCTCCAACAAATCAGGGGATGGGATCAAATCCCTATGAACTAGGATGCCTAGTTCATGGGTTGGTGAGAGTCTCCGATTAACTACTCACGATTTGTTGACCAACCTTATCAGCAATCTGAGCAGGGATACATTCTTCATGTATCCCAGATTATTCCACACATAATCAACTGTGAGCTGGAACCAAGCAAGCTTGTCTGCGCAGCTGCTCTTACTGTTCCACAAATGAGGCCTACCATCTTCTAAATACTGAAGAAGGTTTCATCAACTTCACTGGAAGGTACACTCCATTACCTCCAGAGATGACTGAGCGCATAGCTCCTGGTGACATCCCTGTTATCCCTACAGGTGATGAACCCACACCAGCAACTTTCACCACAATGCCAAAATCTTCTTTACCCATCAAAGCTACATACCAGAGACGACCCAAACGAACCCTTGTTCAATCTACTCTGATTGAACAAGCTCCTTCAGTTCAAACCAAAAGGGCTAGAGTGGAATCATGGGCTCCCACTCAGTCCGAGGTCACACCATCCTTCACATTCGACCTCAATGTGGGTTTTGAGCCTCCTCAGTCTCAAACCCCTGAGCCCGAACCCCAAGCCTTAAGCCCACAGGGTGAGTCTCTACACTCCCCTGTGCAGCCTTCTAGGGACAGCCCCACCATAGGCTCAATGACTGTAGACATTGATCTAGGTCCCGGGTCAGTAGGTTTAACTTCCCTATCTTTCACTGACCTTTTACTCCGCACTGATGAAGAGATTACATCTCTCCATGGCCATGAAGTTGATCTACAACACCCTCTGAAAGATCAACAGAGCCAAGAGGGATCCCTTGTCTCTAGCCCCCATCATCAGCCAATTACTGAGGTGAGTCCCACTGATGTGGAGGGGACTCATGTAGGCTCAGCTGCCACTACTCAGAGTCTCTCATTGAGCTCTCAGGACAGTGGTAACATAATTAGGACTGAGTCTACGGCAACTTTGCCCATTGACATCTCTGAAAGAGATGACTCTGAGAAAGGAAACCAGGGTGCCAAGAAGCCATCTGGTGGTGAGACTGAGCATACTAGGTATGTTATCTCATCTCCCCGTGATTCTTCTATGAAGATGAGGGAAGTATGCAACTAACACTTCAGTACTTGCTTTCTAAGGTCTCCAACCTGGAATCACAGGTGAGGATCTTAGAATCAAGGACTGCCACTCAGCAACTTGAGATTAACAACCTCAAGGCTAAACTAGCGGAGAAACAGACGGAGAGGTCTGTTAGGCATGTACCAATTCAGGTCTCATTGACTTCTTCCTCTAGCTCATCTAGCTCTCAAGATGATGCTACCAAAAAGGGGGAGAAAGTTCAGAGACAAACAATTGAGGAACCACAGACCCAATCTCTAACTTCCCAAATCATCACACTACCTGAGTCATCTCAATCTTTTCTAGAGATTGACTCAAAGATGCTTCAAGATCTCTACAGACTTTTCACAAAGTTTGTATTGAGATCCTCCTTAGAACAGCCCAGCCCCGACACACACTCATATATTTGGGGCTGAGGAGCTTCAAAGACTGACTGCACCTTCTACCACTGTGGAAGAAGTTGGTCAACCTAAGGTCCACATGGAACCTGAGATTAGCTTCGAGGGGAAATGGGGACTGATGGCCCAGCAACTGAAACAGTTGGGACAGAACTTGCAGCTGTCTTATCTTCCGAAGCTCAAGCTGAAGCTTCCGAAGCTGACATGGAAGCCTCGGAAGAACAAGAAAAGTCTTCCGAGGCCGAAATAGAAGCTGCGGAAGGCTTATTTCAAATGTCCGAGGAACTGACCATCACAGATGTTATTGTTAAATAGCATCTGAGGTGAGCAGGGAGGACATTTCTGACATTCCTCCAACCCACAAACCAGCTGAACCTCTCTCTCAATCACAACCCTCCATCCAAGAACCACCACAGTCAAGCACTGTCAAAGACAAAGGAAAAAGAAAGCTGACTGCGGAAGAGCTTCAGGAGGAGGAGAGGATTGAGAAACTCAAAAAGAAAGGTAGGTTTCCTACTGAAAAGCTGCTAGCTGCTAGTTCTAAGGCAGCTGCAACCAATCAGGAGGAGATCAACCAGAAGAGAAGGACATCACTCATTGACCAGCTCATCAGCCTAGAAGCTGTCAATGAGGAAGTACTCCTGCTACCATTAGAGGAGTTGGTGTCTTTGGAGAGGTCAACCAGACTAAAGCAAGAAGAACAAGCCAGGTTGACCTTGGAGAGGGAAGAAGAAGAAAGAAGAGAGGCAGCCCTGAAGCTGAGAAAGGACAGGATTAAATTCCTACTCTCAAGAGGCTTCAGTCTTTCTGAACTGTCTCCACATGATGATGACATGATCCTGCTGCTCCACAACAAAGAGCAGGATCAAATGGAGAAGGAAAGGAAGAAGGCTGCTAGGGAGAAGTTGAGGGAGAAGAAGAGGAAGGAAGAAAAGAAGGGGATCACTGCCACCAAGAAGTCCAATGACAAAGCCTGGATGAAAGACTATCTCCGGGCACATGGCTTCTCTGGTAGGCAGGTGGGACCTATGTCCGAAAGGACACTCCAGCGGATAGTCAGTGAAATTAAAGCTGACATCCGTTTGGGGAAAAGGAAGGAGATGTACAGGAGGGTAAAGGAATGGTCTTCACCCCAGCCACTCAACCACAACTAACCCCTAAACTACAACTAACACCAGAACCAACCCCTTTTCCCATCAAAACCGAACCCACTGATGAAACCTTCACCCCTCAACCCACAACTCTACCCAAACCTACCACATCACCTCAACCACCCAAACTACCCATCCTAAAACCTAAAACACAACCCAAAACCACTAAACCTAAGCCTACCCAACAAAAATCAAGACCATCCCCTCAGCCTCCTCAACATCTCTCCTTTGAGGAAATAAGGAGTTCAAGACAAGGCTCATCAACTGCACCACTTTGAGCAGCATCTCCTGTGAGGGAGACCTTATCAACATCACCTATGTTGATAACTTTTCAAGCTCCCTCACCCTAGGCCAATTTCTTGAGTTGCCTAGAGACACTTTGGGCCAGGCTGCAAGACTTCTTGGTCTCAACTCCGATACTCTTAATGCTGAGGAGAAGAGACTAAGGAGGAGACTGGTGACTCTACTGGATACAAGGAAAGAGGACAGGATTTCTAGTCAATCTCCTGGACCTAGGAATGCTATAATCCAGTGGAGGTTCGTGAACCTTCTCACAACTTTGTTATGGAAAGAGAGAATGGTGAAACCAGCAGGCTTAATGCCACATCTCTACTGCATCTCAGCAGATTTGATCTTGCTGAGCTTGCTGAGAAGCCATTCTCCAATCCCTCCAACTCTGAGACTGCGCACACATCAGAAATCATATCAGCGGTCTCCACTTGGCTGAACAAAGTAGAAGAGCCAAGATTGAAAAAGAGTTGAAGCTGAAAAGAGCGGAAGACAAGGAAAGACCAACCACCAAAGGCACAGCCTTTCTACAGATGGTGGAAGGTCCTGAATTGGAACCAATAGTTAGATGGGAATATGACTATAGTTCCCATCAACTAACTCTCTTCAGAGGGCCACAACAAAGGGTACATATAATCCAAGGAGACAGAGTGGAGGTTTTGTCTACCAAGGATTTGTACAAGATTCTCAGCACCACATCAGGAAAGAATAAAGACACTGATAAACACTTACTTTCCCTGGTGCTGAGAACTTTGAGAAGAAGAGGGAAATGAAGTTTTGGTAGCATCAGCCTAGGGGGAGTTTGTTGGGTCATGATAAGGCTGGTGCAACCAAAACCACTTCACATAGTCATTTTTGGTACTACATTCAAGGGCTTCGAAGCTGAGCATGAGATCTTCCGAGAGTCTGAAGAACAACAGCAGAAGATATCTACTGAAGGCAAAAGCTGAAGTCAACTGCTGAAGACAACAGCTGAAGCCAACAGCTGAAGATACTACTGAAGACAAAGTCTGATGAAAGAGCTGAAGACAAAGTCTGATGAAAGAGCTGAAGACAAAGTCTGAGCTTCCGAAGACAAAGTATGATGAAAGAGCTGAAGACAAAGTCTGAGCTTCCGAAGACAAAGTATGATGAAAGAGCTGAAGACAAACTCTGAGCTTCCGAAGACAAAGTCTGATGAAAGAGCTGAAGACAAAGTCTGATGAAAGAGCTGAAGACAAAGTCTGCTTCCGAAGACAAAGAAGACTCCAAGCCTCGGAAGAAGCAGTCTTCCGAAGTATAAGTGGCTTCGGAAGAAGTTATTCTTCCGAAGTACTTTATTCTTCAGAAGACATTGCTATGACCAGCAGATAAAAGTATGGTCCCTGACAGTCCGCTGCAGACCTCTGATACAGCATGGCATCTTCCTAAAGAGCCATGTTGTTGACCATACTTTATTCTACTGTTCACCTTTTATGATAGTACATGTTACCAACTTTAGTTGGTGACAAAAGGTAAGTCAGGGACATGTCTTGACTACCAACTCTCAGGCAAAATGTCTGAAAGACCTCACCTAGAGTCTTGTAGTATAGATGTAAGGTTAGAGGTGTCCAGCTGGTATCAAAGTATATCCGGCTGTAGGTAGTATTATATATATCTTCTCCCTGTAACTCTTTAGATAAGTGATTTGAGTCCAAGAGTCTTGTAATCCTTTGAGTTGAGAAGCAATATATAAAAGTACCTTGAAAATTTACTTCCTGTGTTAATTTTCTTACTGCTTGTTACTTGTTATATTGTGATCAACTCTTCATAGACTACTTGCTGAGTGTTGTTCACAGTGAGTTGAGAGAAAAACCACCCATAATCGATCCTGCAATTATAGTATCATCTTTTTCTTGAAGTTTTTTTTCAGAGGGTCATGACTTAGCGAGATTGCTGATATGTTTGTCCGCTTAAACCCATTCCCTGTTCTTTTCAACTCGTGATCTGCAACTGTTTATCATGTTCTGAATTGTCTTAGTAACTCAGCAACTTGGTCCCTACTGATATTTGATAAAGAACTAGTCTTGTCATCAAGGTTTATTGAGTATAATCATTGATTTTGCCTGATCACTATACTGAATCTACTTAAATGTAACCCTAATGACTCACATAATATACATATGGGACTCTGTAATGTACAGATGCAGACACACATATATGCAAGGTATACACATGAGATGCAGACAACCTACAACTAATTGATGAGAGCTTCAGGTCAATGCTTTAGCATAGCAGAGAAGATCATCTAGGCATGTTGATGAGAGCTTCAGGTCAATGCCACCGCATAGCAGAGAAGATCATCACTCCAGGTCAATGCTTTCGCATAGCAGAGGAGATAAACACGCATCTTTTCCTATTTAAAGTATGAATGTATATACAATAATCGGCTATTGAGATTATTTAATGTTCGACTTAGAGGGCATTATCACCGAGTCACCATCCTAGTGGGAAACACCATAAGCTTCACATCAAAGACCTAATCCCAAAAGTAAACTCAGTACAGGAGCAAGACATCAATTAGCAACTCTCAACCAAGTTTTTAGACAAGATTTGTATCTTTGTGCAGACCAAAATATCATGAGGATAATCCTTATTACTGAGTTATGATCTTTAATTTGGCTGTATGATCACTTGTTTACTTCGTTTTTAGGATGATCTACCATACATATCCCAGCATAAGATGTTCCCCTCTTTCTTACTTCATTTTCTTGAATTCCTAAGAGAATAATAAAAAATTAAAAACTTATTATTAGCATTAATATCCCCCGAAATTTTCATTTGATAGCTCACTTAATAGAAAATTTATGTGTTTCATGCTTTCTTAACAACTAAAGTAAAAGAAGAGTAAAGATATATGGGACATAAGAATTCTCAAGGCAGACAACAAAAACAGGACCAAAAGAAAATATGTACATATATACAGGTTAAACAGTTGTTTTGCTCAAAAAAGATTTTCAGAAAGATATTAATTCTAGCATAGAAATCAATTCATAAAAATGAGGTTTATCAAGGTTTTTGTGAAAAGATCTGCTTTTTGATGTTTTGTATCAATAGGAATAATATTAATGAAACCCTTTTCTTGAGCATCACGGATGGCATGAATCCGTGTCTCAATGTGCTTGGTCCGAGAATGATGAATTGGATTCTTGGCAATCCCAATGGCTGCTTCGTTATCACAAAACAAGGGAGTATGAAGAAAAGTTGATCCCATAATCCATCATCTGATGCTGAATCCATAACACTTATGAACAGCAACTAGAGGCAGCAATATATTCAGCTTCTCCTATTGAGAGAGAAACAGTGGTCTGTTTCTTGCTTTGCCAAGAAACAAGGCAATTCCCCAAATATTGACAACCTCCAGTAATTGACTTTCTGTTTAGCTTGCAGCCGTTGGAATCGTTGTCAGAGTAAGCATGCAAATCAAAATTCCCACCATAAGGATACCAAAGTCCTAAATGAGAAGAGCCCTTTAGATAACGAAAAATTCGTTTGACTGCCTTGGCATGGGATTCTTTAGGAGCTGATGGTATCGAGCACAATATCCAACAGCAAAGGTGATGTAAGGACGACTTGTTGTATGGTACATGAGGGAGCCAATCATGGATCTGTAGAGATGAGGATCGATTGGTTTCTCGTTTTCATCAGGAGTGAGGCATGTTTGAGCCGTGAAGGGAGTCATCTCAAAAGAAGCATCATCCATTTTGAATTTCTTCAATATTTCCTTAATATACTTTTCTTGATGAATGAGAATTCCCTTTGGCTTTTGTTCAACTTAGGCCCGAGAAAGAAACACATTTCTCCCATCATGCTCATTTCAAATCTGTTTCGCACAACCTCCTCAAACTCCCGACATAATTGAGGATTGGTGGAGCCAAAAATAATGTCATCAACGTAGACTTGCACAATTAACATCTCACCATTTACCTCTCTTTTGAACAAAGTCATGTCAATGGTGCCTCGCGAAAAACCATTGCTTAAGAGATACTGGGTCAGTGTCTCATACCAGATCTGAGGAGCTTGATGAAGTCCGTAAAGTGACTTATCAAGCTTGTATACTTTGTCAGGAAAGTCTGGATCTTCAAAGCCTGGAGGTTGACACACATATATTACTTCATCAATGTCGCCATAGAGAAATGCGCATTTGACATCCATCTGATAGACTTTAAATTGCTTGTGAGCAGCATGCGCCAAGAATATTCTGATAGCTTCAAGACGGGCGACAGGTGCGAAAACTTCTGTATAGTCAATTCCTTCTTCTTGAGCAAAGCCTTGGACCACTAATCTGGATTTGTTTCTCACCGCTTTGCCCCAATCATCAGGTTTGTTCTTGAACACCCATTTTGTTCCAATGGGGTACTTATTTGGTGGAAGATTGACCAGAGTCCACACCTTGAGTTTTCTGAACTGTTGCAATTCCAACTACATTGACTCAACCCAGCAGGGATCTTGAAGAGCTGCATGTACGTTCTTAGGAACGATTTGAGATATAAAACAAGAGAACAAGCAGATATTAGTCAATCCAGATTGACTCCGCGTCCGAACTCCATCAAAAATAGAACTGATTATATTTCATGAGGATGATATTTCAAAGTCTTGAAATCAGCAGTCATGGAAGGGATGTGAGTAGGTGGATGGATAAGTGATGAGCTGGATGGTGAGGTAGAATGCAGTAAAGGAGATAAAGAAGGTGATGTTGATATAGGTGGAGGCGGAAGGTCAAACGAAGATGAGGAAGATGCAACATTGACTGATGTATTATCATGTGGTGTAATGACATGAGGTACAATAGGTTCAACTGGTATAGGAGTAGGAGGAATGATGTTTGTTGTTGTATTGGAGATAGACGCATCATCATCGAAAACTGGAAGATTGAATGATTTGAACACCGTATCTGAGTCAAAGAACCAAGCTGGTTCTGAAGGAACATCAGAGGAATTAGATTCCTGCCAATCGATATAGAAGGACTCTTGAACGATACGTGTCCTCTTGTTATATACCCGATAAGCCTTTTGAGAAGAAGAATAGCCTACGAAATAACACTCATCAGACACAGTACCAAATTTTGTCTTCTTTGCTTGAGTATTCAGGAGAGTGCACGAGCAACCGAATGGTCAAAAGAAGTCAATCAAAGGCTTTCTCTTGTGAAATAGCTCATACGGAGTTTTCATCTTATCCTTGACTATCAACACCCTGTTGAGAACATAAGAAGCACAATTCACAGCCTCAGCCCAAAATATGATGGGTAAGGAGGATTCTATTAACATTGTACGTGCAGCTTCAATGAGGGTGCGATTCTTTCGTTCCGCGACACCATTCTGTTGAGGAGTTCTCGCAGCACTGAACTGTCTTAATATTCCTTTGGTTGCACAAAAGGAGTCAAAAATTTGATTTTGAATTCAGTACCGTTGTCACTTCGAATAGCCATAACCTTCCTCTTGCTTATCGATTCAATCGAAAGAATTAACTTTTGCAACTCCTCAGTAGTCACTCCTTTGTGAGCAAGAAATCTTACCCATGAATATCTGGAATAATCATCTGTAATCATAAGACAAAAGGATTTCTTAGCAATAGATTTAACACTTATTGGGCCAAACAGATCAGTATGTAACAACTCCAGGGGATTTGAGATGCTATTTTCAATTTTAGGTTTGTGTGGTTTCTTATGTTGCTTTCCTTTTGCACATGCTATACATTTCTCAACCACAGAAAAGTCTTTTAAAGGTAATCCCCA
Organism: Flaveria linearis; assembly: GCA_024085815.1. Lineage (NCBI taxonomy): Eukaryota > Viridiplantae > Streptophyta > Magnoliopsida > Asterales > Asteraceae > Flaveria > Flaveria linearis. The sequence continues at coordinate 25,872,169 of CM044015.1, forward strand.
AACGAGATTGTTTTTAACTAATTTGTTTATGATTTTGAAATTAACATGGCCCAATCTGCGATGCCATAAGAAAGACTCAGAGGTGGATGCTTTAGACAAGAGGCATGTGACTGCGGATGATGAATCCTTTGAATTCATGTCAAGTAGATATGTATCATGCTTTCTTGGAGCCTGCATGAGTACCATATTATCTAGAATATCAATCTCAGATTTCAAAAAGAGACATTCATTAGAATTGAATAAGACCGGAATGCTTTTATCACAAATCTGAGAGACGCTCAACAGATTGAATGCAAGCTCGGGTACGTAATTGACTTTCTCCAAGGTGAGCGAACCATTACAAACTTCTCCTTGTCCTATCATTTTTCCTCCTTTCTTGTCTCCGGCAAAAGCAACATAACCACCATTGACTATGCGGTAGTTAGTCAATAAATCTTTAAGCCCCGTCATATGTCTGGAGCATCCACTATCAACATGCCACATGCTATTTACAAGCTTAGTGGATGACTCCTGCAATAATATCAAGAAAGAGTTAACCAAGTGAAATGGGCACCCAAGTTTAAACAACTTTATGTTTCGCCGAAGAAGATTTCTTGCAAAAGAAATTATTAACTAATTGTATCAATTTACTCCCAAATGAATTTCTATTAACACGTCTAAGATGTAACTGAGGACAGTGCTTAATAATATGATCATTCTTACCATATTGAAAACAGTGAGATTTTAATCGTGATTCATTATGTAATGAAGTAGAGATTTTATCAATACATATTTCTTCATCACATTTAGATAATCTTGAATTATCATCACTGTATACCGCATTCATGTTAACAGGGCTGACTTTATTTGAAAAGAATGATTATGTGCAGAGGACAATGAGATGTTATCTGAAATACATGTAGTATTAGTACCGCTAGTACTTGCCTCAGATAAAGATGTAATCCTGTCATTTAACACAGAAAATTTTGCAGGTATAAATGATGGAATGGGATGAGAAAAGAATTTTTCAAAAGAGTTAGTTTTTGTTTCCTCATCACTTTTCACAGTATTATCAGACAAAGGATCAACACAGTCAACAGATGAATCAGAATCACGATCCACAGCATTTAAAGAACAAACAGAAACATTACTAGAACAGAACGAAATAGAGTCTTTTACAGCGTCACTAGAAACAAAGACAGAATTTAAACTAGAGTTATGATCTAAAACAGAATGCTGAGGTTCGGGTGTACTAAGGCTAGAGCATCCAAGCCCTCTAGTCGGTCCATAATCGTAGTCCTCACGAACATGCATATGATTCACACCTTCTAAACCTGCAGACATACTGTTAGAATCTACTTTGATCAAATCATTAGAAGGATGGGAATGGGCATCGGAGAGTAATAGTATGTACTAGGAGGAGGATAAACCTTAGCATTTTCATATCCCAAACCTGTTTTAATCCTAGCCCCACGTTGAGATTTACATAAATCATCATGTTTCATTCCTGATATGGTCCATTTATCAAGTTTGACTGAAGTTGCTTGTCTCAAACTCAGCTAGGGTAACCCTTTCAGTCAAACTGTTCACCTCAACATTTCTTTCTAAAACAATTCTTTTTAAATGATCATTTTCTTTTAGCGCTTCATTTAATTTAACAAAGTATTTTGACTCATTCATTTTAAGTTCTTCATTCATTCGTTTCAAATCTTTTTCATTATCAATTAATAGACGATTAGCCTTATAAACCCCAAATAATCTGATTTTGCATGTAGATGAACACATATCTTGAATTACCTCATATGGAAGTCCCATCACCACCTTCTCAGCTGCAAGAGCTTTATCACATTGACACACCGGAGTACTTGACTTGTTTTCCTCTACGGTGGTAGCAGCATTGTCATCATTCCTTTCTAGCACTATGGATTGAGTTCCTTGCTTTCCGCACTCCTTCAGATTTTCTTCTTTCCCATACTCCTTCTCTTCAACTCCATCATTAAACTCCTTAAATGGATCAAATTCTTCCTCACCGTTCATCTTTATTTCCTCTTCCTTAATCTCAGCTACTAACGCTTGATTAACTTCTTCTTTTGCCTCTTCAGCTTCTGCACTCCAGTCAAAGTTAGAAATTAGAGTAGTTTCTTTCTTATGGCTTGTCTCATCTTTACCCCCACCAGTAGCCAATCTTGGAATTCCAGAGTTATTAGGATCAGTGACGAATTGCAGTGGACATTCGCGTTTAAAGTGTCCCAATTGCTTGCAATTGAAGCATCTCAGCTTGGACTTATCAAAACCCAATTTGGAGTTGGAGCGTTGACCTCCAAAGTTCTTTCTACCGGTCCTTTCCATAAATCTCCGGGCTCTAAGCGTCAACATTGCCATTTGCCACTGAATATCGGTTTCTTCAAGATCATCTGGATCCACTTGATACATGTCCTCCATTGTCATTCCTTTACCATTCAAATCACCTGCAACAAGTGCTTCATAACTTTGAACAAACATCCCAAAAAGGGCCATAGTCTCAGCTAGAACAGAAGTTTCAGTAGATGCTTTTAAATTCCCTTGCTCTTTCCCCGGGTTAATGCCACTTCCAGAATAATCACACAAGGTCACTGCTCCTTGACGTGATGCCTGCATTGATGAGCTTGTAGCGGAATATATTAATGCAGGATTCTGTGAATAACCAGATGTTGGCATGATGGATTGATTAAACTCCCTCCTTTTCAGATCCAAATTAAAAGAATTCAGCTTGTTAATCACATCCATCAGCTTATAATCAGCAAAGTTTCTTTCTTGTTTCAACATTCTCACTTGTAAACTCCACTGGGGTGGAAGAGAGTCTAGGAGTTTATTCACTTGCTCATGGTTTCCCAACTGATCGTCATACTTCTTTAAGGTACTTGAAACGGACAGAAAGCGATTAGTAATGTCAGTAAGATCTTCATTCTTTTGCCCCACAAATGAATTGAACTCCTTTTGAGCTTGAGCCTTCTTATCTTTCCTTAGATCCTCATTTCCATCGTAAAATTCACATAAGGCATCGTATAAAGATTTTACGTCTTTATGTTCAGCAAAGCGATTGTAAATATCAGGTGAAAGACATAATGTCAAGGCTCCGAACGCTTTCTGATCTCGGCCAATCAGTTTTTGATCCTTTTCGGTGAATGTGGAGGAGTCCGTGTTTGGAGATACAGTTCCACCGACATTAACGGTTGGCTTCTGCGGTCCAATGATGATTGAATCCTATTGATTGTGGTCGGTGTAGAAGAGAAAGCCTTAAGACATCTTTTCCAATCTTCAAAGTTATCCCCGTTAGAGAGTCTAGGAGGTCTATTGAGGGCAACACTCTCTAAATCAGCCAGGGTGAGAGTAGTAATTTTGGACATGATAGTTTCACTAGAGAAAATGTAATTTTGCTGGAAGAGATTCGCTGAGAGCTAGTTTCGCCCGAGCGAAAGTACGCAGCTGCAGGCGAAAGTGCTGATTCTGAGAGTTTCGGCAGCAATTTCGCTAGCCAGAGACTATCTAGAGCTTAGTTTCGCTGGAAATTTCGCAGGAAACAAGCTTGAACTTTCGTTCAAATTACTTTCAGCAGCAAGTTCGCACAAATGTCACCCAATCAAGAATGAACTTTCGTTCAAAAACCATAGTTTCATACCAAAAGTCACAAAATGGAAAATAGCAGTTTCGCTGAAAGAAGGTACAGTTTCGCTGGAAGATGCTATAATTTCGCTGGAAGAACAGAAAACCCTTTTAAACCCCAAAAATAGTCAAAAATACCCAAATCACAATGAATTTGAAAAGGAGTGATTCACGAAGCTTCCTCAATCAGAAACAAGCAATATACAATCAATTTTCATGACAAAAACACTCTGTTTTGATGTAGAAATGGAGAAATGATGGTATTGAACAAAAATAACCAAAACCTTAAACAATCAAGAGCACTAAGGCTCTGATACCATATTGTTGGTCAATTTGATCGGTTTTCAGTGCAGAAGAATGCTTGAATCGTTCAATACCAAACACACACAACAAACACTAAGAGATAAAGATCAAAATAACACCAAAAAGCTTTCAAATAAGGTTTTAATGATGAACAATCATCAATGAAATGAAACAAGCTCAATATATTCAGGAAGAACAAGCTTATAGTAGCATCTTGCAACAGTAATACACGATTAGGGTTTTTGCAAGGATGGCTAACAATGAGCAAAATGAAATCTATATACAGTTGTCATAGTTTCGCATACAGTTTCGCTGTGGGCGAAACTGTATTGGCGAAATAGTAATTTCGCCCGGCAGAAACTAACAGTTTCTACGGGTGAATATCTAGTTGACTGTTAGTTTCGCTCACAGTTTCGCTAGACATCTATAAGTACATATAAACTAAACAACATACAAAAGAAAACTAACATAGATCTTATTACAAAGAAAGATTAACAAATACTAATCTAATGGTGAGTCCAACCTATCTTGACCTTCATGGTGCTTTCCCACGCCCATGTAGCTGACCGTACTTTATTCCACTGTTCATTCTTTATCAGTTAGTACAGTTACCACGTTTAGTTTGTAGCAAAAAGGTAAGTCATGGACATGTCATGACTACCTAAACTAGGATAATATTTTATCTTAGATACCTTATGTCTAGAAATGTAGTATTTGTTTAGATGTAAGTTTTAGCTGGTTTTCAAAGTATAACCGGCTGTAGATAGTAGTATATATAGTTTCCCATTGTAACTCATTTACATATGCTTCTAAGAGTCTTGTACACCTTGAGTTGAGAAGTAATATATACAAGTATCTTGAAAACTATTTCTTGTGTTCTATTTACTTAGTATATTACTATCAACTTAGTTTGAGATTCTTAATTCATCAAAAGTGAAACTTAGAGAGTCTGAGAGATAATATTATGTTGATATAACAATATCGATCCTGCAGTCTATAACTTTCTAGTTTATGTACTTTTATCCTTATTGTAATATATTAGGATGTGAGCTATGTCATAGTCACTAGGCAAAAGGCAATCTGCCTTTTGACTCTACATTGATTTTGTTGTCTATCAACGTTTCCAACTGGCTTTCAAAGTATAGCCGTTGTAGGATATAGTATAAAGTATCTCATGGTCTTGTATCTTATTTTATGCATTATAACACTTGTAAAAGAAGTTGAGATTAATATACATCATTCTTGAAAACCATGTATACAATTCTTGAGTTTTGTCTCCTTGTTTGCTTGTATTCTTTGCATCTCATATTCAAATCTGGTTCCCTATTTGATCTATTAAGTATTCTAACACTCCCCTCCTTGTGAGACTGATTGTATTGACCTCCCTTAACAAGTCGTGCACTTTGTCATTTTAATACTCACAATCAGTCATAGTCACGTTCATCATATCTCTTTCTTCAGCACAATCCATCGAATTCTACAAAGGTTTGCAACTCTTCCCTTCAAATTATTCATATGCGTCTATTCTTATACCATCCGAAACCATACACATATATACATGATATCGATTTGTTGTGTGATTCGTCAAAGCCCAGTTGGAATACCCTTCTTACTATAACCCTATTCTAAACATAATCATATCTACTTTACCTATTCTTTTTACTCCAATCTAACAATATATATTTTAACTAACTTTTGTTTTTATGTGTTTTTCTTTTACTTAAATTAAATACTTTTAGATATAATGTGGTGATATGTTTTTGTTTTGGATATATGTAAGGCCCCGATCCTGGAGACCTCGTAGATGGTCAATCATAGTATTATTACATAAAACAATACTTATTTCATAAAACATTGCAGCGGAATTAGATTAACAAAAACCATTCATGCATATAATTAATGTTGCAAAGTAATACATCGTTATAAGATAGAGTTACAAAAAAAGTCAGTTAGTTGCATTACAATACAACAAAATCATTAAGAATGAACGGATGCCATTCTTGCCCTGCCGAGTATCTTCACCCTCGTGCCATCCTCAGCAACAATTACCTGCCAACTGAAAATGCATAAAAGTCAGCGTTGCTGAGTGAGTTTTAGTTTTAAAGCGTTTAAAATACCTTGTATACTTTATATATGAAAATATGTGTTTCAACAAAACACTTCTTTTACTTTCGTACATGAGCATTATCGTACGCATTCGTTCGTTTCATACTTTTTCATTATCTTTCACTATTTCTTGATCCTGTCATAACTATACCCTATCGTTAGGCCCAAAGCCACCTCTTCCTCAGGGTTAAGTGATAAGGATCCCATTTCGTACTATGGATCAATCACCAAGACCGATCCCCCTATGTGTGAACCCTCATGGGTTAGCCAAGATCGCACGCTATAAGACACATAGTTGAGCTGACAACCCTCAAGGGGTTGTAAACCTCCTTTCACTTTGCATGCAAGACTTTCAATCGTTCATTCTTTATGTTCCACTTTCATTATCATTAATCTTTCACTTCTATTATAATAATACTTTACGTATACGAGCATAAACACACCACGTCAAGTCACATAATAATATATACCATGAAACATAAGAACAGACCATAAACATGCATAAAATAAACATATATAAACACCAAGTCAACCCTGTAACATCCTGTATTTTTATGTTAATTAAAAGATAACGTCGTTTAATCTTGTAAGGACTATTGTTACCAAGTATGAAACTTGTGAGTTACTTATGACTATTTTCTTATTTGTTTATTTATTTAAAACTTAATAATGTTAATTATTACTTAATAAATAATAATAATAGTATTAATAATAATAAAAATAATGACAACGATAATAATAATAATATTATTATTAAAATAATAATGTTAATAATGAAAATAATAATAATAATGAAAATATTATTATTTACAAAATTAATTTAATTGATTAAATAAGTCCAGGGACTGATTTTGTAATATTTGAAACATGTTTTAAACCTTAAAACATAAAATAATAAAGTTGTAAAACCCCAGGGACCATTCTGTAATTATTTCAAAACCACCGCCCCTCCCGTCGACACACTATTCCGGCACCGTCTCCGGCGACTCTCCGGCCAAACCAAAACACCAAAATACATGGTTTTAATCAATTAAACACCCCGACACACCCACGTGTAAGATTCGAACCACTACCCTACGTTAATTCCACAAAAATTGAGTGCGATCGATCCCAAACCGACCCACGTCATTGTCGGTAACTTTACAGGTGCAAATCGCACCAAAACTTAATAATAATCGAATTAACCCAATCTGATCAAGCTATAAATGTAACAAATCAGTATACACTTCTAATTACATCTGAAACAACCACATTCATCGAATTTGAATCTTTCCTTCTGCGCGACCTGCAACTCAATCGAATTCAACCTTATGAGTTTCAATTCACGAAATTCATAAAGGGCTTTCGATCATTTAAGCCATTAGAAGCTCCCTGTAAGAGGAATTTGATTATCACTATCATTTGGATAGCAATCGACCTTCTTCCCCTGTCGCGACTGTTCTTCAAAGGAGCAGCACCATCTCGACTTCAATTTAGGTAATTCAATACATGTACACCTTCGATTGATCATGGGGAACAAAAGCCCCATGAATCCATACATTATCATCATCGAATTGGGCATCAATTTGATCCAAATCGAATTAGGGTTCTTATGTGAAATTGGGGGTTTCTGTTATTGGTGTTTAAAAGAATTTGGATCCAGGTTTAAATCGTGGCTGCATGCTTGGCCTACTGGTTCCCGAGCTTTGTTAAGTTGGAGGTCCCGGGTTCGACCCCGGGCACCCCCATATTTTTTTTAAAAGGTGTTTTTAGCCTTAAATCAATCTAAGAAATTTTTATTAAATATAAAAATAATTTTTATAACTTAGAATATTTTTTTTAGACACCAAATAACTTCTGTAATATTTTTTAAAAAATTTAAATAATTTTTTTAAAAAGGTTACTCATGGATTATTTTTATGGATTATAAATAATTAACAAATTATTAGTGACCCGAACTTTCCTTTAATCTTTATCACGATATTTTAAATGGAGATTTATTTTAAAACATTATAAATTCTTTTATGAAATTTGAATAATAAAATATATTATGGTTCAAATTTAGATTATTTAAAACCTTATAAAATCATATGTTTAATGACTAATTATTCGTCTAATCATCTTATATCATCAATAGTTAATAAAGTTATTCGTGAACTTTTATTTAACTTCTTGAAAATTTATAAAACAATATTCTCTTTATTTTGATTTTTAAGGTTTTGTATTATAAAACTTTTATGATAAAATGTTCTAAAAGCTCAAAAGTTTATAAAATGAGTTTAAATAAATTTTAAAGTCATTTAATAAGCATTCGATTAACCACCCTTATTTAAATTAATTATTTCTTGTCACCCGTTATGTTAATTCAATAAATTTAATTATTGAATCATTCACTATAATTATTGGTTCATACCATCATTGTTAAACCAAAATATAAATGACTCATTATTTTATTTAATTATTTGAACCCCCAAATTTCCAAACGAAACCCGAATTATTATTAGAACGTTAATCATATTATTAATCTAAATCTTTATCTTGTAAATTATATATGTTAGGTGCCTTGTAATGGATACTTTGGATTATCTTCTGATCTTTTATATCATCTTTAATGCATATATCAAAGTGAGTTTTCCTTGCCCCTTTTTACTTTATTTCACACCATTTTGGGGTGAAACATGATACTTATACATTACACACTTATAAACGTTTGAGACTTGTAAAGCACTTGCAATTCATCTTTATATCTTGTCATGGTTATTGGTATGTTGTAAGTGATTATATGAGATACATAGTTTGTTACAATCATTAACTATTGCTAGCCTGGCGACGTCTTAGATCTTTGGGCCTGACAAGCCTATTTGGTGCTAAAGTCGATGTATTGCCGACTCCTAGGAGCCGTATGCTTGTGCACTAGGGAACCAAATACACTTAGCCAATCTTATATACTTGTAATCAAGTCGAGGTTTGATTGTGAAGATATGTGTTCTATAACCTTACTAGCTTATAACCTATGACATGAATTGCTACTTATAATCTTTTCATATTATGTATGAAAACTTGGGAAACTCACCAACTATTTTAGTTGACCTTTTATTTTTATCATGTTTCAGGTAACCCCCGAGTTTAGAGTGATCTTTTGAAGCTTGCAATAAAACTAGGACGTGGACCTAGTTAAATAAATAAAATGCTATGTTATGCTGATTTATGTTTGAACTTATTGCGTATTTGAGACTTATGTTTGTAATCACTTTTGAAACTATTAATTTGAATATTTACATTTAAACATAGCGTTATGTGGCTGTGAACAATCGTATTCCTCACACCTCGACGTTTCCGCCGTCTAGGTTAGGGTGTGACAGATTGGTATCAGAGCCCATAACTATAGGGATTTAGGTTATTAGAAATGGTGACCTAGACTATAGTTGCATGAACCTCATAGAAAGATCCTTATACTTTTGTGCTTACATATTGTTTAAATGCTACATAATGCTATGCCTTTTGTGCAACTTGATGCCTTAGCATAGGATTGCCTTATGTATGCTTAAAACTTAGTTACTTGACTCCCTAAACTTAACTTTGACTTTTGACTCTCCCTGACAAATGAACTTCCTAAACCTACTCTCAACGACATGTGGAATCTACACTTATCATCGTGGGTTTAATTCTTTAGACTCTATGTCTAATCTGTGAAAATCTCATCAAGGTTTTGATTTCATAAACCAAAGAAATTTGTGTGACACATAGACACCTGTATTCTGGATTTCCTGGCAAAAGGCCTTCGGGCTAAGGCAAGCATATCGCATAAATCTCACTACGAGACCAGTTATGCTTACCTGGGGATTTCTGGGATGAGTGATAAACTATGGTCAAAATACACAGATCTCTAAGGCAAATGAGTCAATTTACCTTGACGTGTCAACGATTCCAAATGGTAATGCGTTACCAAATGGAACCATCCTTTTTGTATCTTAAAAATCCTTAAATTCTTGAACTGATATATCACCAAAGTTTTAATATTTTCTCATTCTTTAACCTAAATAAAGTTCCTGTTAATATTGAACCCATCCTACATTTCAACTCATACGTTTAAACGCTCAACGTGTAACGCGTAACAGTATTGAACTCGGCATCTCATGTAACTATATTCTTATCTTGACCAACGTGAATATAGATTTCAATAGACCCAAAGATATTGAGAATCTAAACCGTATGGTCTCTAAAACTTTAAACCGTTACTTAAGATTCCAAAATCCTCTTAAGGATGTGTCCCATAACTAAGAACATGCAAAGCTGTAGATGGAATTCCTACATCTCGGGATACTTTGCTAATTGAATATTAACCTTGTTAATTTAAAGTGGTCACTCACCTCAATGATCGAATAAACTAATTATGACTTTGTTACCACTTATAAGTACGTGTGTCTTCAATAAGGCTATGGGTGACCTCATATCTTGAGAAGTCCTTGTATTTTCCTTTCGATTATGAATCGAATGTTCACGTCTCATTTTGGTGTTGAATAATTCCTATCCTTGATTTCGTTTTTTCGATTTAAACCATCCAAAAATTTGAACACCACAACAAATTCTATTATCTCAAACCTGATCTTAAACTTGTGAGAATGATTTTCTCTTTGATTACATTGAAGTAACTTGAAAATTTCTGAATTTCTAAGTGATATTCTTTTCCTTTCGTTGTTAAGTCGAACCTTGAACCGTCTGCACCATAGGAGATGCAAGAGTTTGAAAGTCAATCTATGACTAAGAATGCTCATACCTCCTAAACAATTCTAACTCATCAAAACAGGGGTGATTCCCTTACTTTGATAAATCTCTATTCGTTCCGATAAATGGTTACCAATTGTGTGTTTTATGAAATTTTATCCTCTGGATTAGGGTGATTACCTTATCTTTAGGATTGACTCCAAGTATTATCTTTGGAATGGCTTTTCACAAATGACATGATCTCACCAAAATAGGATTGAAACCCGTACTTTGGTGACAAATGTTAATCTTTGATTGTTTCCTTGTTATTATGAAGCTCAATCATCAAGATAGGCGTGAATTCCATACCTTGATGATAATTTCATTTTTATGGATTGTATTCTCTCAAATGAAACGATCTCATCAAAGTAGGAGTGAATTCTGGATTTTGATGAAGAAGTTCATCCTGTTATATTTTGTTTTTGTAAAACTTCATCGTTAAGATAGGAGTGACTTCCCTTACCTTAATGGTGAGTTACCTCGTCTTATTTCTGTAGATCCTCAACAATGAGTTGGGATCGAACTTTTTGATTGGTAAGTTAATGGTCATATCTTGGGAATACACCATCAAGTTAGGAGTGAAAACCACACCTTGATGACTATTCTCATTTCTGGACCTTCAACTTACCATGGTTGTAATCAAGTGACGAGAAGCATGTAGTAACTTGACGGGTGAAACAATGTTAGTGTTTTGACCTATTAAGCCAAAGCATGATCTCTGAACTTGAAAGGAGACCCGATTGTTTTAAGATGATTTTGATTCCAAGCTTGAAGCATGTAAATTCTTAAATTGATTTCTTTCCCTTATGTTCATGTTTTGACTCGGTCTAGCTACATCGAACCATTTATTCCTTACTTATCAACTTTCATTTTGAGTTATCATTAAAACCTGATTGTGTAATGATAGCTTCTTAAACAACCTTCCTGCCAAATAAAGACATTACAAATTTGTGTTCATGGCTTCCTAGCCACACGAATGTTCTCAGCTGTGATTATAGGATTGATGAACCGCGTGTGCAAGCCGTACTTGGAAAGCTACTTGTGTTTCTCTTTATCAGTTATATCCTGAATTATTTAAATTTTAATCCAATCGCGAACGTTATCTTCGTTGATCAATGCAATTCTTATTATTGTGTCATTTCTTGGACCATCTTTGAACTCCTTATAACAACCTCTAGTAATCTTTCTGAATGTCTTTCCCTTAAAACCACATTTATTCTGAAAACCCATTACAACGATTTTCCTCATACTAAAGTTAATCTTTAATCTTAACAAACACGATACTTGTATCAACGTTACACTAATAACACTTTGAACCCTCATTGACATGAGTAAACAAGAATCGATCACTTAGAAACCCGTTAAAGTTACTTGCTTGAGAAGCTCTTATGAATTCCATCCAAAAACATCTGGAACTTATTTCTCATGTTCGTTAAGCCGAGTCCCGTATCGATTACACGACAAAATTTTTAACCATATTGAATTGTTTAGAATACAAACGTTTATCAATTAAAAATTTTAAAGGAATGACTTGCACACTTTGTCAAGGAACATATAAGATTATGAACGGTGAAACTTAACAACTTAAGAATCATAGTCAAACTTATTGAATTTAAACATTCCCAAGAGTGCACTCGTGAACACGAAATGACATCTAAGTCTCCTCATAACCTTAAAATTTATTTCTCATGATTAAATTTCGGGACGAAATTTCTTAAAGTAGGGGAGACTGTAACATCCTGTATTTTTATGTTAATTAAAAGATAACGTCGTTTAATCTTGTAAGGACTATTGTTACCAAGTATGAAACTTGTGAGTTACTTATGACTATTTTCTTATTTATTTATTTATTTAAAACTTAATAATGTTAATTATTACTTAATAAATAATAATAATAGTATTAATAATAATAAAAATAATGACAACGATAATAATAATAATATTATTATTAAAAATAATAATGTTAATAATGAAAATAATAATAATAATGAAAATATTATTATTTACAAAATTAATTTAATTGATTAAATAAGTCCAGGGACTGATTTTGTAATATTTGAAACATGTTTTAAACCTTAAAACATAAAATAATAAAGTTGTAAAACCCCAGGGACCATTCTGTAATTATTTCAAAACCACAGCCCCTCCCGTCGACACACTATTCCGGCACCGTCTCCGGCGACTCTCCGGTCAAACCAAAACACCAAAAATACACGGTTTTAATCAAATTAAAACACCCCGACACACCCACGTGTAAGATTCGAACCACTACCCTACGTTAATTCCACAAAAATTGAGTGCGATCGATCCCAAACCGACCCACGTGATTGTCGGTAACTTTACAGGTGCAAATCGCACCAAAAACTTAATAATAATCGAATTAACCCAACCTGATCAAAGCTATAAATGTAACAAATCAGTATACACTTCTAATTACATCTGAAACAACCACATTCATCGAATTTGAATCTTTCCTTCTGCGCGACCTGCAACTCAATCGAATTCAACCTTATGAGTTTCAATTCACGAAATTCATAAAGGGCTTTCGATCATTTAAGCCATTAGAAGCTTCCTGTAAGAGGAATTTGATTATCACTATCATTTGGATAGCAATCGACCTTCTTCCCCTGTCGCGACTGTTCTTCAAAGGAGCAGCACGATCTCGACTTCAATTTAGGTAATTCAATACATGTACACCTTCGATTGATCATGGGGAACAAAAGCCCCATGAATCCATACATTATCATCATCGAATTGGGCATCAATTTGATCCAAATCGAAATAAGGTTCTTATGTGAAATTGGGGGTTTCTGTTATTGGTGTTTAAAAGAATTTGGATCCAGGTTTAAATCGCGGCTGCATGCTTGGCCTACTGGTTCCCGAGCTTTGTTAAGTTGGAGGTCCCGGGTTCGACCCCGGGCACCCCCATATTTTTTTAAAAGGTGTTTTTAGCCTTAAATCAATCTAAGAAATTTTTATTAAATATAAAAATAATTTTTATAACTTAGAATATTTTTTTTAGACACCAAATAACTTCTGTAATATTTTTTTAAAAAATTTAAATAATTTTTTTTTAAAAAGGTTACTCATGGATTATTTTTATGGATTATAAATAATTAACAAATTATTAGTGACCCGAACTTTCCTTTAATCTTTATCACGATATTTTAAATGGAGATTTATTTTAAAACATTATAAATTCTTTTATGAAATTTGAATAATAAAATATATTATGGTTCAAATTTAGATTATTTAAAACCTTATAAAATCATATGTTTAATGACTAATTATTCGTCTAATCATCTTATATCATCAATAGTTAATAAAGTTATTCGTGAACTTTTATTTAACTTCTTGAAAATTTATAAAACAATATTCTCTTTATTTTGATTTTTAAGGTTTTGTATTATAAAACTTTTATGATAAAATGTTCTAAAAGCTCAAAAGTTTATAAATGAGTTTAAATAAATTTTAAAGTCATTTAATAAGCATTCGATTAACCACCCTTATTTAAATTAATTATTTCTTGTCACCCGTTATGTTAATTCAATAAATTTAATTATTGAATCATTCACTATAATTATTGGTTCATACCATCATTGTTAAACCAAAATATAAATGACTCATTATTTTATTTAATTATTTGAACCCTCAAATTTCCAAACGAAACCCGAATTATTATTAGAACGTTAATCATATTATTTATCTAAATCTTTATCTTGTAAATTATATATATTAGGTGCCTTGTAATGGATACTTTGGATTATCTTCTGATCTTTTATATCATCTTTAATGCATATATCAAAGTGAGTTTTCCTTGCCCCTTTTTACTTTATTTCACACCATTTTGGGGTGAAACATGATACTTATACATTACACACTTATAAACGTTTGAGACTTGTAAAGCACTTGCAATTCATCTTTATATCTTGTCATGGTTATTGGTATGTTGTAAGTGATTATATGAGATACATAGTTTGTTACAATCATTAACTATTGCTAGCCTGGCGACGTCTTAGATCTTTGGGCCTGACAAGCCTATTTGGTGCTAAAGTCGATGTATTGCCGACTCCTAGGAGCCGTATGCTTGTGCACTAGGGAACCAAATACACTTAGCCAATCTTATATACTTGTAATCAAGTCGAGGTTTGATTGTGAAGATATGTGTTCTATAACCTTACTAGCTTATAACCTATGACATGAATTGCTACTTATAATCTTTTCATATTATGTATGAAAACTTGGGAAACTCGCCAACTATTTTAGTTGACCTTTTATTTTTATCATGTTTCAGGTAACCCCCGAGTTTAGAGTGATCTTTTGAAGCTTGCAATAAAACTAGGACGTGGACCTAGTTAAATAAATAAAATGTTATGTTATGCTGATTTATGTTTGAACTTATTGCGTATTTGAGACTTATGTTTGTAATCACTTTTGAAACTATTAATTTGAATATTTACATTTAAACATAGCGTTATGTGGTTGTGAACAATCGTATTCCTCACACCTCGACGTTTCCGCCGTCTAGGTTGGGGTGTGACAAACCCAGGGTCAAACCTTGAAATTCTACATTTCCCAAAATCTCAGAAAATTTTCGAAGTGTTCTAGGCGCTTGAGCACTATGCAGGCACATGAGAACTGCTTGGGCGCATGAACACTATGTGGGCGCATGAGCCAACACTTAGGCGTTCCAACACTTAGGCGCATGGGCAATCTGGGCGCATGCGCCACTGTTTAGTCGCATGGCCTACACTTAGGCATCTGAGCAGAACTACTGGGCGCATGGGGTACTGTTTGGGCACATGATCTTCACACTTAGAATATCTTGGAAATTATCTAGGCGCATGGGAACTATTTGGGCACTACACTTATATTTTTCTAAGGCAAATTTCAGGCGCATGGGCCTGTTTGGGCGCATGACCAACTGTTTAACATGTTTCTACCTTATTTTCAGTCCCAATCTATATTCTAACATGCTCACAACTTAAACCCATCATTTTAGACATCTAAAACAAGCATACAACCACCAAACATAGAAATTCATACACAAATACATACGCTTAACATACGTAACGGTTGTAAAACATTTTTACATGCATTTTCAGCCCTAAAACTTTTAAAACATAAAACCGGAGTCTAGAACTCACCTCTTCCTGCTTCTGAGCACAACTCCTTCAAATTCGCGAGCACAGAGAGTTCTAACACCTACACATGTCAAAAACACATACAACCGAACATACATACATATATAAGGCTTGGTCATAAGGCTGAAACATGGTTGAAACCTTGCAAAATACAAGAAAACTTACCTTTTCGCAACTTCTTCTTCTTCTTCTCACTAGAAACCGATGGAAGCTCTGCTTTCTCTCTTTAAAATGTCAAAGGCAATTGATGGAATAGAATAGTGGGCGGCCATGCCCACTTTAAACATAATAATAATAATAATATGGTTTTGTCCTTTTTACACTTTAGCCCTCCACTAGTGTATATTCTTCTTTCTTTCTTTACTTTCCTTTTCTTACTAAATTTTCGGGTGTTACAATATGTCAGTGTTTTATCTTGTTATGAAAGTTAATATTGTTGTAAATGAACTTTTTCTGTATATTCCGTTGTAAATGAAGTTTCTTATTTTGTAATATGCATATTATCCATGACATCATGCGAATGTGAACTTGCTAGTTAATAACAAAAATAAACTTTATTTATAGTATCCAACTAATCTTTTTTTTTGTCACCTCACCTGTAAGGCCCCGTTCTCGGGCACCTCACAGTTGGACAACCATCGCATCATTGCATATATAATATTATAATTCATAAAAATAGACAGCGGAATTAAGATATCAAAGACCATTCATTTCATTGTTAAATACTGTTGTTAAGCAATACAGCATTGTTAAATTACAAAAGCCTCATTCATTTGTATTACAAAACAACAATATTATTATGCGTGAATGGACGCCAGTTTTGCCCTGCCGAGTAGCCTACCCGTGTGCCATCCTCAGCAGCATTACCTGCTAACTGAAAATGCATAAAAGTCAGCATTGCTGAGTGAGTTCTAGTTTTATAAGCATTAAAATACCTTGTGTGTTTTACATACGAAATATACATTTTATAAAATACTTTGTGCACGAACCTGACCGAGTCACCTAGGGCATGTCACAGGGGTCCCGTCAATCTTAATGATTGACCCTGTATGCATCATTTGGGTTATTTTAAACCGCATACAATTGAGCTAACAACAACATGGTCATGCACCTCCTCTCTATTTTCTTGTAAGCCATTCTTTCTTTCATTACGTTTTACGTTTCATCTTTGTTATCTTTCTCTTTGTTACGTTATACTTTACATTCATTCATACGTTCGTCATACTACGTAAAGTCATAACATAATACTTAACGTATATTATATTATAATTTATATATGTTTTAAAAATCAATAAAAGATAACACATCATAGACATATGCATATCATACATTCATGTTAACGTAGGTTTAACACACTTGAATCAAATCATGAAGATTATAGATCAAAATATGATAAACACAATAAAATCCCCTTTGATCTTCAATAGATTGCAAATGATATGTTTACAAGTAAATCCCTCAATCAATTATTAACCTATTTGTAGTCTAGTCTAACTTTCACTATTTACATTTAGCCCCCTAGACTATTAAACTTGACTAAAACACGAATAAAACACGACTAAAACAAGATAAAATATATTTTGTTCACACAAAATATATTTAATACAATAAAGTCTCAAACACAATATATCTTCAATATCTTCACTCGGTTCTTCCTCTTGAACTTCACATTTGACTTTTCAGTTGACTCTGACTGAGACGTTGACTTTTATTGACTTTGACTATGTTGATAATATAGACTATCTTGTACAACTCCAACAATTCATCATATAATCATACATGTTCATGCATAGAACATCACATACTCATGCTTAAAATAGGCCAAAACAATCCATAGATCAAACTACGGTCAAACCCTAAAATTCTAGTTTTCCCAAAAATTCAGAAATTTTTCTAAGTGTTTTGGCGCATGGGCACTACTTGGGCGCACGAAGACTGTTTGGGTGTTTCTCCGCTACACAGGCGCATGTGCTTATACTTAATTGTTTCAACACTTAGGCGCATGAGCCTCTTGGGCGCATGGGCACTATTTAAAGCGCATCACCCTATAGTTAGGCATTTCTTCAAAAACATAAGCGTATGAACTACTGTTCAGGCACCTCAGACTTCACTTAGGAATTTCTAAGGCATTTCTAGGCACATGGGAGTACTGTTTGGGCGCATGAGTCCATACTTAGTGTTTTGAGGCCATATTTTGGGCGCATGAACCCTATTTGGGCACATAAACCCACTTATAACTTTTCTATGATAAATTTCAGGTGCATGAGCCTTATATAGGTGCATGAACCATCTGTTTAACATGCTACTCGAATGTTTTCAGTCCCAAACATCATATCATCGTTTGCTCAGCTTATTAATACCTCTGTAAGCATGCATATCACATAAACAACCATAAACATCATTACACATGCATAAATACATACGGTTACATACATAATAATTATAAAATCATTTTAATACATTTTCAGCCCTAAAGACGTTTTATAACATGTCAAAAGACGGGGTCTAGAACTCACCTTAGCTGCTTTCAAATCTCACTCTTCGACTTGAACTTTTCAAAAGTTCCTAACACCTAGATATGTCCAAAAACATATAACCGAAGGCATATAAGAACATGTATAACTCGGTTACATGGTTGAAACTCATCAAAACCGAACCCAATTATACTAAAACTTTCTTACCTTGAGCTGCTTTCTCTCTCTAGAACCGAAAATATGTTGTTGTTCTTCTTCTTCCTTTGTTGGTCAAAAAAGCAGCAGATGTATGTACTAATATGGGCGGCCATACTCCCATATATATTAAAATAAAGGGTTTTGTACTTATTTACACTTTACCCCCTTCCACTCTATTTCCTTTTCTTTTCTTATCTAGATACTTTTCCTTTTTCCTTTCTTATTATTTTTTTCTTGTATTTTGACAAAATTTTCAGGTGTTACAAGTCTACCCCCCTTAAAGAGGTTTCCTCCCTGAAACCCGTCACTCTTCAAATAACTGCGGGTAATGTTTTCTTATCTCCTCTTTAGTCTCCCACGTAGACTCAGAACCCTTTCGGTGTTTCCACTACACACGCACAAGTGGAACCACTTTATTGTTCAACCTCTTTTCTTTCTGATCGATGATTGCCACTGCCTGCTCCACATAATTGAGCTGTTCATTCACTTCGATATCATCCAGTGGTACAATCATATCCTCATCAACTAAGCATTTCCTTAGATGAGATACATGGAATGTCGGATGTATTCCACTTAACTCATCAGCCAATTCTAATCGATAGGCCACCTCTCATACTTGTGCGATGATTCGGAAAGGCCCTACGTCCCTCAGGCTTAGCTTGCCCCTCTTCCGGAACCAAATGATTCCTTTCCAAGGTAAGACCTTCAACATAACTCAGTCGCCCACCTTGAATTCGATCGGTCCACGCCTCTTGTCGGCGTACAACTTTTGTCTATCTTTTGCTGCTTTCATGAAAGCCTTGATCTTCTCTAACTTTTCAGTTGTGGCCTCGATCACCACAAGGCTTCCAAACTCTTTTTGCACGATGTCACCCCAACATATGGCTATCCTACACCTCCTACCGTATAGCATCTCATATGGGGGCATACCAATACTGGCATGATAACTGTTATTATACAAGAATTCTATTAATGGTAAGTGATCATCCCAACTTCCTCCAAAATTGATCACGCATGCTCGGAGCATACTCGAGCGTCTGGATCGTCCTCTCAAACTAACCGTCCGTCTGTAGATGATAAGTCGTGCTAATGTGTAGCCTTGTCCCCATCGCATCATGAAATCTTTTCCAAAACTTTGATGTGAATCGGGTGTCACGATCCGACACGATAGACACCGGCACACCATGACGAGCTACAATCTCCTTGATGAACAGATCCTTTAGTCTCTCGGATGAATATGTCTCACGGATTAGTAGAAGTGAGCACTCGTGGTCAGACGATCAACGATCACCCAAATGGTATTACACCCCCTCGCCGTACGAGGTAGCTTAGTAATAAAATCCATGGTGATGTGCTCCCACTTCCACTCGGGTATATCCAATGGTTGGATCTTCCTGTATGGTTTCTGATGTTCCGCTTTCACTTGTAGACAAGTAAAGCACTTACTCACATACTCTGCCCGTCACGTTTCATACCCGACCACCAGTAGTTCTTCTTCATGTCTTGATAAATCTTGGTGGCACCTGGATGAATGCAGTATCGAGTCTTATAAGCCTCATCCATAATTCATCCCCTTAGATCTCCGTATCGGGGAATCCATATCCGTCCAAAGTGAGTTCTCACCCCGTGAGTGTTTTCTCCTAACTCCAAGACTAGACCTCTCATTCTTTTAGAGTTAAGGTGATCTTCTTTCAACACCTCATCTTGGAATCCTTTCACTTAGGTCATCACATCAGCGGTCATAACCAACTGATAAGCTTTCACCCGAATCGTCTCGAGTCTCTCTTTTTGACTAAGGGCATCAGCCACAACGTTGGGCTTACTCAGATGGTAATGGATCTCACGATCATAATCCTTGATAAGATCTAACCATCTCCTCTGTCTCATCTTGAGATCCTTTTGCTCAAAGTACTTCAAGCTCTAGTGGTCGGTGAAGATTGTGCACTTCGTCCCGTATAAATAGTGACTCCAAATCTTCAACGCGAAGACCACTGCTGCACGCTCTAAATCATTTGTATGGTAGTTGACTTCATGGGTTTTCAACTGTCGGGACGTATAGGTAATTACCCTTCCTCGTTGCATCAGTACGCAACCCAGTCCGGAATCAGAATATACCACTAAGTCCTCACTCACCTCGGGTAATGTTAAAACAGGAACTTGAGTTAATAACATCTTTTACTCCTCAAAAGCATCCTCCTGTTTCTGACCCCACACAAACTTCCCATCTTTACGGGTCAATTTGGTCAAAGGTGAGACTATCTTGGAAAGGTCTTGCATGAATCTCCTGTAATAACCCGCCAAACCTAAGAAACTACAGATCTCAGATGGCGTCTTTGGAGACTTCCATTGCAGCACCGCCTAAATCTTCGCTGGGTCTACAATAATTCCTTCAGCATTCACCACGTGACCCGGAAATTGAACTTCGCGCAACCAGAAAGCACACTTAGAAAATTTGGCATACAACTTTTCTCTTCTAAGTGTTTCCAATATTTCGTATATGTGGTCATCATGTTCTTCCTCGCTCTTTGAATAAATCAGGATATCATCAATAAACACAATCACTGATTTATCTAACATGGCAGACACACTCGGTTCATCAAATCTATAAAGGCAGCTGGCGCGTTAGTCAAACCGAAAGACATAACAAGAAACTCGTAATGTCCGTAACGCGTACGAAAAGTTGTCTTAGGAATGTCCCGCTCCTTCACCATCAGTTGATGGTAACCAAATCGAAGATCTATCCTCGATAACCAACTGGCACCTTGCAGCTGATCAAACAAGTCGTCAATCCTCGATAACGGATACCGATTCTTTATCGTCAACTTGTTCAGCTCGCGGAAGTCGATGCACATCCGCATACTACCGTCCTTCTTTTTCACAAACGGTACCGGAGCACCCCAAGGAGAGATGCTCGGTCGGATAAACCCTCTATCCATTAACTCCTATAGTTGAGCCATTAGCTCTTTCATCTCGGTAGGAGCTAATCGGTACGGTGCTTTGGCAACAGGTTGAGCATCGGGTATCAGATCAATCTGAAACTCAATCTCGCGATCCGGTGGCATGCCTGGTAAGTCTTCTGGGAACACGTCCGAGAAGTCACGCATAACCGGCACATCAGACAATTGTGGTACTGGCCCATCCAGATCTTTTACGTAGGATAGATAGGCACTACATCCACGTCTCATGCTCTTTTCTGCCACCGCCATCGAAATCACCTTTGGAACCATAGTGATGCGATCACCATAGACTGTCACCGAACTTCCATTGGGCGTAATTAATCGATTCATCTTCTTGCGATACATGATGTTTACCTCATAGGTTGCAAACTAATCCATCCCTAATACTACATCAAATCCGCCTAGGGGCATCACATGTAATTTAGCAGAAAACCTATAACCTTCTAGTTCTATGGCACAGTCGTCTATTATATCGGTAATTCTAGTGGACTTACCAATAGTATTTTTTACATCGAATGGCTCACTATACTTCTACTACTAACAGACAACTTATCACAGAAAGCAGTAGAAATAAAACTCTTACTAGCACCAGAATCAAATAACACAAAGCCACAAGTTTGGTTTACTAGAAACATACCTAACACGACATCGGGATCCACTATAGCCTCCTCCCACGTCATCACGAATACTGTAGCAGTTTCCCTCCGTCCTCCATCTTTCGTCCCCTTCTTCGCTCCGGAACTCTCGGCCCTTGGCTTCTTACACTCCCGACTCAGGTGGCCTACTTCACCACTATTGTAGCACATCGCCAACCTACAATCCTTAGAGATATGGCCAGGCTTCCCACACTTGAAACAAACATTTAAACCCAACCTGCACTCACTAGCGTGCTCTCTCCCACATTTACCACACTTCTTTATCCCCGAGCTTGATGACCCCACCCACGGTCATCCACCTTCATCCTCTTGCTGTTTGGAGTGAAACCGCCACGCCCAAACCTTTTCCTGCCCTAGTTCCTGTCACCACCACCTATCTTCTTCACCTTAACTACTGCCACCTCCCTCTCATCATACAACCTACCCGCCAGGTCTACCACCGAGCGAAAGGTACCCGGACAGGTAGCGATCAAATGCCTGCGAATGTCTGCTGGCAATCCCTGAATGTCCTTCTTGATCTTCCTCGACACCGGCGTCACCTGATCCGGTACCAACCTCGCCATTTCGTTGAACTTGGTGGTGTATTGCCGGTGTGTCATGGTGCCTACCTCCAGCTGTTGGAATTCCCTCTATATTTGTCGAGCTCCTGGTGAAGATAGAATTCCTTGATCACCAGCTTCTTCAGCTCTCCCTATCTCATCCTACCAATGGCCCTACTGCCCTCGGCTTGGACAATATTGTCCCACCAACACAGAGCCAAGTCAACAAAAGAGTGAGTGGCAAACTTCACCTTTTGATCTTCACGGCACTCGCTGATATCAAGTACCACTTCCATCTCCCTCACCCATCGGTAAGCAGCAGTAGCATTGCTATTTCCATCAAAAGTTAGGGGCTTGCATCTCTAAAATGCCCTATAGTTACAACCACGTGCAGTTTCCTGCATAGCTTCATCCTCCTCCTCCTCACTCAAGACAATCGTCTCAGTCTCCGATTGCTCCCTTTCCTCCCTTTGGTGGTCCTTCTCCTCTCTTTCGTTTCATCTTCCCTTACGGCTTTGATCACTTCAGTCACTACAGACGGCAGTATCGTATGCATGACTAGGTGCACTTCCTCTACCACTGTCTCTTTCATCGAGGCCCTTAAGTTTGCACTTTCATCACCACCTTCCTGGTGATGCATCTCGGGCTCTTCACGGGCCCTCTCAGCAGTCTTAGCCTTGTTCCTAGTAACACGTGGTTCAGCACCGCGTCCTCCTTGTACTCCACCCCTAGAGGCCTTAGATGATCTACCTCCATCCATTCTCTAATCACTATAAGATTCAAACACTAACACGGTCATTCAAGGAATAGCCAGTTTATGTTAAGTATAGTAAGTCCCTAATTATAGTGGCCAGTTATGATTAGCCATTTACTTTACTCTTCACACCCAAAGCATTTCCTATCCTGACTACATCAATATCTAAATCTGCTATAAGCACATAATCAAATAGCACACGCACATAACTCCAATTAACTTCGAAAAAGAAATACTTGATAGCACGTAGCTACTCGGGCTGGCATCCCTTTCCTTTAGTCCCATTCTCAGTTTAAGATTAGGTTTTTGAAAATATTTTACCCAATTCACTTAAACTTTGCCTCTAAAACCAACTTCTAAGACCATGTTCCCGGGCACCTCACAGTTGAACAATCATCGCATCATTGCATATATAATATTATAATTCATAAAAATAAAAGCGGAATTAAGATATCAAAAACCATTCATTTCATTGTTAAATACTGTTGTTAAGTAATACAACATTGTTAAATGACAAAAGCCTCATTCATTTGTATTATAAAACAACACTATTATTATGCGTGAATGGATGCCAGTTTTGTACTGGCGAGTAGCCTCTCCGAGTGTCATCCTCAGCAACATTACCTGCCAACTGAAAATGCATAAAAGTCAGCGTTGCTGAGTGAGTTCTAGTTTTATAAGTATTAAAATACCTTGCGTGTTTTACATACGAAATATACCTTTCTATAAAATACTTTACCTTCGTATACAACACACATCATACATACATTCAAACAATATTCATTGTTTATTTTTTTCTTTCATACTTTAATTACTATCTTTTATCACCATATAATACTTTCTTTCCATTCTTTTCATTAACATTTGCTTTCGTATACATAATTTCATTTCGTGCTTTTCACTATCTTTACTTTCATTCACATTCTTTCTTTTCATACTTTTCATCTTTCTTTACTTTCTATTCATACTTTTCAGCGTTCTTTACTTATGGATCGATGTACAATGCCCCGAACACTATGCACGAACCTGATGTTAGGCATGTGGTCTACAATTAGACCATGAACATTGTGCACGAAGCTGACCCAGTCACCTAGGGAAAGACATCTCTCCCTTTCATCCGGACCAATATGCAATACCCTGAACATTATGCTCGAAGCTGATGCTGGGTCTGTGGTCTATAATTAGACCATGAACATTATACACGAAGTTGACCCAGTCACCTAGGGCATGCCACAAGGGTCCCATCAATCTCAATGATTGACCCTGTATGCATCTTTTGAGTTATTTAAACCGCACACAGTTGAGCTAACGACAACATGGTCGTGTACCTCATTTCTATTTGCTTGCAAGCCATTCTTTTTTTCATTACGTTTCACTTTTCATCTTTGTTATCTTTCTCTTTGTTACGTTATACTTTACATTCATTCATATGTTCGTCATATTACGTAAAGTCGTAACATTATACTTAACGTATATTATATTATAATTTATATATGTTTTAAAAACCAATAAAAGATAACACATCATATACATATGCATATCATACATTTATCATATCATCATACATGTTCTATGCATAGACCATCACATACTCATGCTTAAAATAGGCCAAACAGTCCATAGGTCAAACTAGGGTCAACCCTAAAATTCTAGTTTTCCCAAAAATTCAGAAATTTTTCTAACTGTTTGAGCGCATGGGCACTATTTGGCGCATGAAGACTGTTTGGGCGTTTCTCCACTATGCAAGCACGTGTTCCTATACTTAATTGTTTCAACACTTAGGCGCATAAGCCTCTTGGGCGCATGGGCACTATTTAGGCGCATGGGCACTATTTAGGCGCATGGGCACTATTTAGGTGCATGGGCACTATTTAGGCGCATCACCCTATACTCAGGCATTTCTTTAAAAACTTAGGCGTATGAACTACTGTTCAGGCGCATCAGACTTCATTTAGAAATTTCTAAGGCATTTCTAGGCGCATGGGAGTACTATCTGGGTGCATGAGCCCATATTTAGTGTTTTCAGGCCATATTTTGGGCGCATGAACCCACTTATAACTTTTCTAAGATAAATTTCAGGCGCATGAGCCTTATATAGGCGCATGAACCATCTGTTTAACTTACTACTCGAATGTTTTTAGTCCCAAATATCATATCATCCTATTCTCAGCTTATTAATACCTCTATAAGCATGCACATCACATAAACAACCATAAAACATCATTACACATGCATAAATACATACGGTTACATACATAATAATTATAAATCATTTTTAATACATTTTCAGCCCCAAAGACGTTTTAAAACATGTAAAAAGACGGGATCTAGAACTCACCTTAGCTGCTTTCAAATCTCACGCTTCGACTTGAACTTTTCAAAAGTTCCTAACACCTAGATATGTCCAAAAAACATAACCAAAGGCATATAAACACATAAGAACATGTATAACTCGGTTATATGGTCGAAACTCATCAAAACCGAACCCAATTATACTAAAACTTTCTTACCTTGACTGAGTTTAGCTGCTTTCTCTCTCCAGAACCAAAAATCTGCTTTTCTTCTTCTTCTTCCTTTGTTGGTTGAAAAAGCAGCAGATGTATGTACTACTATGGGCGTCCATACTCCCATACATATTAAAATAATGGGTTTTCTACTTATTTACACTTTACCCCCTTCCACTTTATTTCCTTTTCTTTTCTTATCTAGATACTTTTCCTTTTCCTTTCTTATTATTTTTCTCTCTTGTATTTTGACAAAATTTCTGGGTTCTTCCTGCTTCTGAGCACAACTTCTTCAAATTCACAAGCATAGAGAGTTCTAACACCTAAGCATGTCAAAAATACATACAACCGAACACATATACACATATAAGGCTTGGCCACAAGGCTGAAACTTGGTTGAAACCTTGAAAATACAAGAAAGCTTACCTTTTCGCAACTTCTTCTTCTTCTTCTCACTAGAACCGATGGAAGCTCTGCTTTCTCTCTCTAAAATGTCGAAGGCAGTTAATGGAACAGAATTGTGGGCCGTCATGCCTACTTTAAACATAATAATAATATGGTTTTGTTCTTTTTACACTTTAGCCCTCCACTTGTGTATATTCTCCTTTCTTTCTTTACTTTCCTTTTCTTACTAAGTTTTCGGGTGTTACAATACGTCAGTTTTTTATCTTGTTATGAAAGTTAATATTGTTGTAAATAAACTTTTTTTGTATATTCCGTTGTAAATGAAGTTTCTTATTTTGTA
Source organism: Flaveria linearis (assembly GCA_024085815.1). Classification (NCBI taxonomy): domain Eukaryota; kingdom Viridiplantae; phylum Streptophyta; class Magnoliopsida; order Asterales; family Asteraceae; genus Flaveria; species Flaveria linearis. Next base: position 25,898,913 of record CM044015.1, read on the forward strand.
ATATGCATATTATCCATGACATCACTCGAATGTGAACTTACTAGTTGATAAAAAAAATAAACTTTATTCATAGTATCCAACTAATCTTTTTTTATCACATCACCCTTCTAGACTACTTTAGATAATCTTAATAATCATACCTAGGAAATTGCCTTAGTCTTTATCCATTGCTGATTTCCCGCATTTGATAAGCGTTTGGAGGAATTATTAATGAAAATGAAGAGGAAACGACAAAGGCCCAAACCAGAAAAAAAAAAAGAAAAGAAGTCACATACGTGGACGCAAAGCAAAACCACATAAGAACAAAAACAAAACAAACCAGTGCAATAGACTTATGATACTAGTCTCAAAAATGAGTTAGGCGATAGAGTAATTGAAAATCTAATCAACAAATCAGACAAATAACTTGTTACAAAGCCTAAGTATAACTTATACAACTATTAACAGAAACCAACAGCATACCACTATTTTTGAAAGTTTTAAAATCAAATAGAGATGATGATCATACCTAAATTATAATTAAAAGTGTTGAAGAAGAAGAAAGAATCGTGCTGGAGAAGAAGAAATGATGAACATGAATGTGACTAATTACGGGTACTAAAATGACAAAAGTGATATAAAACTAGGGACAAAAATAGCAATTTACTAAAGAAAATGGTGATTTTACCCCTGGTGGTAACGAACGTTATCTGGGATATGAACGGATGGTTATTTTGACAATTTTTTTAATACGAGTACTGGATCAATAAAAAATAAAACATGGGTACTGAAATGACAAAGGGATATAAAACTAGGGACTAAAAAAATATTAACTCTTGTAAATTCCACATCTCTCTCTATATTCCAGCAGCATTGCCACTTCCTATAACCACAACCACTATCGTCGTTCACCATCGTAACCACCTATCACCACCGTTGCTCGTCGTTCACCACCATCCTATCGTTGATTTTAATCACGAAACCTTATAGAGGTTTCAAAAATCGATTCATTTATTTGATGTGGGTGTTTTATAAGCGAAACATTAATACGTTAGTGGAAAAATCAAGATTGGGCTTACATTGAAAAGATTGAAGATGATTTAGGATAAGTCAAGGTTGAAGATGGTCTGATAATGATGGTTGGTAACTGTAGAGGGGATGATGGTGACAAATTGTTACGGGCCGTGGAAAGGATTGTGTTCTTGATGATAACGGCTATCAACTTTAGTTTTGGCAAATTGGAGTTCTTCATCACAGATTTTGTTATCTGCTATTGAAGTTTTGATTATTGCTTGTTTAAAGTTTTTTATCGTATCCTCTCTCTCAAGAACTTGGTGTAATCTTTGTCTAGATTGGGGTTTTGTAATGGTTAAGGTTAGCGATAGGAATTTGTGCTACGACAGTGTCTTGTAGCTGGTAGCGTCTTCTTAAAGTTTGGCTTAGGGTTGGTAGAAGGACGATAAACGGAGAAAGGAGAGTGAGAGAAGGAAGGGAGAGGCGATTGGCTGTTTTTGCTATGTCTCCTTTGCGTTTAAGTATTATTCCTAAGAATAACCAATTGACATGATTGGGACACCTTAAGTATGTTGCGGGTAACCTAGCTTGTGACGCTGGAGGCTATTGGGGTTGTTTTGTTTTGATGCCATGCTGATTTTTTTTTGTTTCAGTAGAAATTTGTAACCGGGTAAACTTTTACCATGTAAAATGAGTTATTAATAAAAATATATTTTTATCTATTTAAGAGTAAACTTCATTTTTGCTCCCTGTGGTTTGGTCAAAATAACGGTTTTCCCCTAAACATTTTAAAACCGTGATTTTACTCTTGGTGGTTTGCGATCCGTTTCAATTAACTCCAAACCACTAACACTGTTATATAACTTCACTAGTTACAAGTGTATTTTAGTCATTTAACTTGTAGGGGCTAATAATGTAAATTAATCAAATTTCTATATACAAAGTTAAAAATAATATTCACATATCATCTTCATCTTCCACACCCCAAACATCTTTCATCTTCATACTTCAAACTCCGGCCTCCATAACAGTCGCCATCACCGGCCGCCTCCATTAGCACCACCATCACCATTCCTCTATCATCTCTCTCCCGTCACCAAAAACCTACCCCACCACACCATCTCTGTCAAATGAAACCTTATCAACACCACCACTGCACCACCACCACTGCACCACCACCATCGCACAGGCACCGTCGACTGCTCTAGCTGAATCAACAACACCACCGCACCACCCTTTTTTATAATCCACATTTACCCCCATCATCGCCTAGAGCCCTAAATCTGCATTTTTGATCAAACCCTAAACCACCATCATCGCACCACCACTTTTGATCGACCCCTATCAACATCATTGCCACGCTACAGATGACCACTACTTTTCCTTGAACTTGGAAGAGTTTAGATATACAAGAAGCAACATGGATGGTGGAGATTTAAAGCAGATCGAAGGAAGGTTATGGTGGGGTTTTGATTTTTTTTTGTACATATCAACTTATGAAGCAAATTTATGTTCAATTAATGGCTTATTTTTATGAGCGATGGTTATGATGCTAGGAATGGTGGTGACAGATGGTGGTGGTGCGATGGTTTTGGGCGATGGTGATGGTGTTGGTTGTTTTGGGCGGCATTGGTGGTGACAGATGGTGTTGGTTTTGTTAGCATGGCTGTGATTTTAGGCAGTAGTGGTGTTATGGTCAACGCGGTGATGGTGGTGGTAGGTTTTTTTTTTTTGTTTTTGTTTCGAGGGGGGGGGGGTGGTGTTGTCGTGGCTATGGTGGTGTTAGGGTTTTAGGTTTCTAGACAATATACAAAAATTAGTTTTAATATAATTAATCGATTAGTTTGAATAAATTATCTTTTTAGTCCTTATTAGTAAAATGATAAAAATACCCTTATAACTAACTGAAAAAAATAACGATGTTAGTGGGTCGAAGTTAATTAAAACGTATCGCAAACGAGAGGAAGTAAAATCATAATTTGAAAATGTTTGAAGAAAATCAGTAATTTTGATTAAACAGAGAGAGAAAAATGAAGTTTACTATTTATTTAATTTCTGGACCCTCTCCTCTTGGTCAAAATTTTCGAAGCCGTCCGAGTGGCTCAGTCCTCAGCCTCAACGGAAGCCACAAGCACTACGGAAGCGGATTACCACATGTACCAATCCTAACATCTCCGAAACTTCCAGAACCCACTACCCATTCATTATATACGTAATCTCCAATCCCCCGATCACTGTAAACTTGGTTTCATTTCAATGGCGATTCTTCAGGTCAGTAGCCACTTTGTATTCCCATTTGATTCCAAACACATTTGATTGAATTCAACTGTCTTCTTCGTTGCAGGCATGGTTCATGGATGATGTCAACGAGGATCCACAATTTCCTCATCATCGCACTCCCTATCAGTCTGTTTCCCCTGATTACTTAGCAGGTACACCTTTCTGTTTCTGTTTCTGTTTCTGTTTCTGTTTCTGTTTCTGTTTCTGTTTCTGTTTTCCTTATTTTATTCCAAATTGAATTTACGTTTGAGTTTTGATTTGTGGTGTTTCGATTCTTGGTTTAACATTGCTCTCCTGTGTAATTAACTGTGAAACCTAATTCCATTTGGTTGGAATTTGTGTAGAATTGGGTGTTTTGCACTGGAAGTTGAATCCAGATAAGTATGAGGAAGATGAAGAATTGGAGAAGATTAGGTCTGCCAGAGGCTACAATTACATGGTAATCTTGCACTTTCAATTCCTATATTTGGGATTCCATATAATCAGTTCTTGAAAGTACTCATATCTTAACTTTTATGATTACCAATTGATGCACACCTTTTTTTGCTTTCCTATTTTAGGTTAATAGGTTGATCAAATGTCTGTTTTGATACTGATTATATTGTTCTTCATACTATTTATCTTTTTATGTAAGATAAGCATATTTTGTTTATATTAACTGTTTGTTTAGTCATCTCAGTCTGGAATATGTCTGCTTATTTTGTCACCAATCTTGCATATTTCTGTTATTTAGTCAACAATCTCGCATATATCTGGTTATTTAGTCAACAATCTTGAATATATCTAGTTATAGGCGTCAATCTTGAATATATCTAGTTATAGGCATCAATCTTAAATATATCTAATTTTGCATATATCTGGTTATTTAGTTATCAATCTTGGATATATCTGGTTATTTGGTTATTTAACATATAAATTTTTATATTTAATCCAATTTTTGAACTAATTATCTATATACTACAAGTTCAAGCACCAAAATTACACACAGACTCTATCTTGAGCCCCATATCTCATTCTAAGTTTTCAGTATGATGTAATTATTTCTAAAACACATAGTCAACTGGTCTTATAAACACCTAGTTATGAAGTGGAATTTGGATTCAAATTTAACTAGCGCCTGCTCATATTGGCAATTAGAACTTCTTCCGTATCGGCCATTTTGTGGTTCAATTCTTCTAGGTATGGTGGTTGAACATATCGTTGAATTATTCAGCACATGGGATTATGGGATACAAGAGACGATAGTTGGGAATACATTTTCGTATATCTGTTGCCAAAAAGAGGTGAAAGATCACTATTTGCAAAACTAGAAAAGAAGGTTAAGATCAAAAGCAAAACATAGGGTTATTATCATAAGAGAGGTATCTATAAGTTTGGATTACAATCGGCAAACTTGATTATTCTTTGGCTTTGCCAATTTAGTGTATTTTTTAATATAATAAATGATTCATTAAATAACTTTTTTACTTTCAGTGTTTTAATTTTAGAATTGTATATGCATACATTGTTAGACACATCTACACGGGCTAGTAAGTCCTGCTAATATCAGGGAAATAATAGCTCTCGAAGGGCTTCCTTCTTTATCTAAGCGACTAATAGGCTTGGGTGGCCATGGCACAAGCAAATATAAATGCGCTCTTGTTTATTGGAAAAAAAAAGTCAGAAAATATCTGAGTACTTAAGTTAGGTTTGGTAACATCATTTTGTAGGATCTGCTGGATTTATGCCCTGAGAAAGTGGAGAACTATGAGCAGAAGCTGAAGAACTTCTATACAGAACATATTCATGCAGATGAAGAGATACGTTACTGTTTGGAAGGAAGTGGGTATTTTGATATCCGGGATAAAGATGATCATTGGATTCGTATTTGGATCAAGGCAGGTGATCTCATCATTTTGCCAGCAGGAATATACCACCGATTCACCCTTGACATCTCCAACTATATTAAGGTAAAGATTACTAGATGTGTAAAATGGGTGGGTCAAGCCGATTGGCAATTCGTCAAATTGGATATGTTTGAAATATGTGATATTGGCATGGTTTAAAAACGCCTCGAGGCTCGCTTCCGTACTTTTAAACATTGAATGTCAGCAATGGATTAGGTTGGGTTCACAGGGAATACTTTTGTCCAGAGGTTTTAATTATTTATAAATAATTAGCTTGTCAACTACAATTGTAGAACTATATTAATAATCTAATTTCTTAAATAAAATGCATTAGGAGGTTGTATGCATTAAAATTACTCTTTGGGTGACTATCTGCCCATTTGAAGAATTTGACGCGTTTCATTCTTATGTCATTTTACGTTTTACACTTTCACTCGTGAGGGATTAAGTATAACATACATCGCCTCATTGATAACCAAATGGGTTAATTTTTCAACCTCTAAAAGAAGATCACATTTCTGCTTTATAAACTTCGTTCGTACCTTGACAGTTAAAGTAAAACAAACTACTTTCCAACTTCGTATTCAATAAGAATTTTTCAAGATGACTTGAGATCCAGACAGTTTTAAATGTTTAACACATGCTATCACTAGCAAACGTATGAGTTCCCTAACCGTCCTCAAAATATATTGACAATATGTTAAGACCTTGGTGACCAGAGTTTGTTGTTTGGTATTTGGGTGCATGCAGTTGATGAGGTTATTTGTTGGGGAGCCTGTATGGACTGCATTTAATAGGCCACAAGAGGAGCATCCAGCAAGGAGAAACTACATGATTAACTTTGGTCAAAAGGTTGGGATGCCTCTTAAAGCTCATTAAATACTATACTAAACATGAGCAGTTTATGATAATGTAAGTATATGCTCTGGAATTGCTGATATAGATGCAAACTGAAATGCTATATTCTTGTATTTGGCAGTCAAATTCTTATATATTCTGCTGTATTTTAATCTTGATTGTCAAATAACATTATGCTATTATTAGCTATAATAAACTGATGATATTATGAATCTCTGTTGACATTGTAATTTACTTGCTCTAGATCATTAATCCTGATCTAGATGGAGAAGATAATATGCGTGACATTTTTTATTTCATTGTCAGATATTAACATTTGCTTGAATAGTCTGTAATAAACTACAAGAAACTGACTACTACCCACTGATTATAATGCTTGATTACTTTAACACGTCTCCTCTAGCTAAACGTTTGAAAATCCTAATTATAGTCTGAATGAGGTGAGCCCAAATATTTGTTAAAAAGACTTGAACGAGATTCTATGCTCAAATGGGTCAGCATAACTTTTGGAGGCAAAATACAGTCCATGTTGTCTCTACCGTTCAGCCACCGGTAGGCATCCCTGACAATGTTGTGTTTTTAAACAACAGTGTCTCAATTTCAATATCATCTTTACCCAGACAAGAAAATACTCCCCTTCCCTGAATATGTGTTCACGTCAGTCTATGATGTATAGCTGGATGCTTTTCTTTCATTTCTGCGAAAACCTCCTTGGACTTTGCTGATGTAGGAGACCACAAGTTCCAAAATCCTCCCAGATCTCCAATTGTAAGTGCGAGATCATGTTTTTTTTATCAGATTGCTTTTGTACTTGGGTTTCTTAAAGTTACTTCGATTCTTCTCTGGTTTATGTACTATGACTTTGATTTTTTTTCTCCTGCAATCTTCTTTCTACCTCTATAGAACCGTGTTTTTGAAGTTGTAGTGATGTCTGTTGTGGAGAGTGTCTTCTTTCCACACACATGATAAAGACTAAATGATTGATATTGGGTATTTGATGCGAGTCTTAGATGGTTTTAGATCATGGTTGGTTATGTGTACCGATATGTATAACCACATTGCAAACATATTGTTAAAATGACAAGTCAAACATGTAGAATTATCATATGGTTAAACGTCACTGTGCTAGGCTGCCCCAGAACATAATTTGACTCGACAAGTGCCCCACCCTTACATCTAATGTCTTTATCCCCTACTGGGGAAGGGACGAAGGTGCTGTTTGTTTCTGAATAGGTAAAACGTCTGCAGTCTGCAGACCACATCTGCAGACATCTGTAGGAGAAGAGGTGGACCAAACCTCTGCAGCCTGTATTAAGAAGACTGTTTGTTTTGTAACGTCTGCAGACTGCTGAAATAAACTGACAAGATTCAACCATTTCTATTAATTAATTCAACCAATCATTTCTATTATCCCATTTCTATTATCCCTATTCTAACATTCAACCTTCAAAATAACATCATCAAAATAACAACATCAGCAGACCTCAAGCTTCGGCAGCCACCGTTCTTCACCCCCTAGTTTATCATCTTCTCCAAATGCTCCTGAAAAACCTTCAACACATCGGAAAACTTCACGATTCCGATGACACTACAGTCGTCTTCAACCACCCACACATAACTAACACGATGAGCAATCGCCTGAATCATCACCGCCAGCAACGAGCTCCATGGGCGGCAGACGATCGCCTCCGCCCGCCGCATAACGCTGCCGGAGCGGTGGCACCTCCGCCCTGATCCCGTGGTCGCCGGAGAACAACCGGTGATACAGTACGGAACTCCGGTGGAATAGGCTAAAAACTCATCGAGCATTCCGGTGAGATTCATCTCCTTCAACCTCACCGCCACCACCGCGGCGATATCCTCCGGCGGACCACCGCAGTCTATGTACGCCATCAGGTCACAGGCGGACAACGTCGTGATCGCCGCCGCGACCGTCTCGTCGCAGTAGGCGAGGGTGGACGGAGAGATTTCTCCGATCAGTACGCCGTCGTCGTCGACGACGGCGATGGAGGTTTGGTCGGAATGAGCGGCTGAAATGGCGGCGACTGACGCCGGTGAGTGGAAGTTGACGGTGAGGATCTCCGTCGTGATGATCCCTAGGGTTTTGATTGAATAAGCGGCGATCGGAGAGAATAATCCGATTGAACTCAGAAGGAATCTGATTATGTCTTCTTGTGTTAACCCGCAGAATTCACGGCCGCTGCCGTGGGTCGTCGGAGCTAGTGACGGTGGCTGTCGGAGTTGTTTTCGTTTTGAGGTTGTGTTCTTTATTTTGATGTCTGCTGATGTTGTTAGTGACGGTCTGCTATGAAGAGGTTAGAAGAGGTGTGAAGACATTGTTCCACCTCTTCTCCAAGAAGAGGTCACGCAGACGTTTTTTAATGAAACGTCTTCAAAAAAACAAGCACTCTGCAGACCTCAAACATCTGCCCGTCTCTTTTTGGCGCAGACAAAAGAGCTTTAGAAGCTCTTTTTCTAAAAAACAAACACCACCGAAGAGTTGATGTAGCACCTGTTGCTCAAGCATTGTTATAAGTTGTTTGATTTAAAATTCAAATCAGATGTATTGTTCCACCAATGATGATAGAGATGCTTTTATTGATAATTTATTGTTTGCTCTTTCTGTATGGGATCACTTTGGAGGAAGTGATAACACAGAGGTTAATAGCGCACTTATTTGGTTCAATGAGAATCATTCAAAATATAAGAACAGTTATCATTGAAAGATCTGCTAGAGATAATACACATATATAAAGCAAACAGTGACACTATTGTAACTAAGTGAAATATTGAGTGTAATTTATTTGGATGTTGAAAAAATAGTGTTGTAAAGTTTATTATTGTATTTGGATTCTTAATCTAATGCACCCACTAGCGAATACTCGGATGCATATTTAGAGCATAGTTTAGTAAGTTTCCTAGTACCTCTATTGTAGCTTTAGTGGATGGAATTGTGTTAATGGTGGAGAGTAAACCGAAACTGAATGAGAGGCCAGAGGATTGATGAAGCAAAATGTTTTAATGATAAGGTGTTCAAAAACCGAGTACCTCCATTATAACTTTAGTGGGACAATTTAACGAGGAGGAAACACAAAATAGTATTGAAGGTAGTCCCTCAGACAACCAAGTTCAAGTATTTAGCGTCGTTTATACAAAGTGATGGAGACATTGGTAGCAATATAGCTCATCAAGTTCATGCAGGTTGATGTAAGTGGAGAGCAACCATTGAAGTATTGTTTGACAAGAAGTTTCTAGTAAGACTAAAAAGGAAATTATAAAGGGTTATGGTTCAACCAACTATATCATAGAAAACTAATTGTTGGGTCATAAATAAACACAAGTGCGAAAGATGAAAGTAGCAAAGATGAGAATGCTGAAGTGTATTCGTGGGCATATAAGAATGAATCAAATAAAGAATGAAGTTTTTCGGAAGAAACTATGGGTGACATGTATTACGGATAAGATTAAAGAGGAAAGATTAAGATGGTTTGGTCACTTTAAGAGTAAAGAAATGAACTTGTGGACTTTAGATTAAGGTTATTGACTTTTAGGTATAAGAAATGAACAAAGTAAATATAAACATTTTATAATATCAATATCAAATAATAGTTACAAAAGATAGTTATCTAATCTAAACAATACAAATTATGATAACCATATCAAATAATCAATTTAATTGTTCTCTTGATCTTCTAGTCCTCCATCTTTCCAGCAACTTATCCAACTGTATCATCCATCTTCTAAGTTAATCTTCATATCTTTATCTTGATATTCATTAAGAAAAGTCATGACATATGCAGTCCGCATGCCTCATTTTGATCTCTTGATCTGCTCCAATGTTTTTCAACCACGAATGTTAACATAGGTGTGCTCAGAACACATACCATGTTAAGTAGAACATCTTCTGCCATCGTGTAAAATCATGGCCTAAAACTCCTCCAATTTGCCACCGAACTAGTTCACCACTAGAATACTTTAATTTTCATAGATTTCGTATTTCCCACTTGACCTTCTCAGTACCAGATTAAAGTATTTTGCGAGTATGAAGTCTTAACTAGATAAGATATAATATTCTACATTGATAAGAATGTGTTTTCCTATGAAAAAATCATATATATTAAACAAAATAAAGACTTCCCTTTTATAGGTCAGTTAGCTATTATTTAATTATACCAATTGTAAACACGATTGACTCTCAACAGTAACCGGTTGCTACCTACTCACATAAAATTGTTAGTCATGGACTATTGATCCTGCATTCCTGGTTACGTTGATTAGAAGTAATTTACTACTAGCATCCAGTTATCATGAATTGATAATAACTGATAAATAATTAGTTGCCACTAATAGATTTCTAACTATAATTAAAAGAAGAAAATTTCAACGTGCACCACTTGGCTGATTGCACAAAAGACTCCCACCAATCCCTTGGACCCCATCCAGGGCATCACCCCCGACAAGCCCATTAGAACACCTACCAAAGACCGATGCACCCTTAAACCTAGGTTCTCCAGTATCTAAAATTACATTAGTTTGAAACAATTTACATTCTACACTTTCTAACTTGCATTGATCCACACTACAATTTCACTTTGATCTTAACTAAAATTAATTACAATTCAATTTATATTAATGACACTAAAATCAAAACCATCTTAAGTTAAACGAGTCAAACTCAAGTTTAGTAAAGTGTAACTCGACTCGACTCATTTACACTTGTACAGTTAAAGTAGAGCTAGGTAGAGTCACCTGTCTCTTGAAGTGTGAACATTGTCTTGGTCGTCCACACAACCCATTATCTCTTCATGGTACAGGTCGCCCAACAACCAAAAACTTTTCCTTTGCCAATTTAACCAAATGAAAATCATAATCAACACTGTTAATAAATGGGTCAAATTGCCACCTCTAGCATAGCCCACATCCCACACTAAAACCATACAACACCACATCGATTTGAGTTAACACATCCCATAACATTCATAGGTGTAAGATTATTGACTTGATGTATAACATTTGAAACAAACATGTCGCAACACAACGGGACTGAAATAGAACAAGGTGCTCCCATGGGAAAAAAACATGCATCACACTTACTTACAAAATAACTTTGAATAAGTTGACATGGTTCCTCTTGATAGGCTAGGTAACACAAAGCCATGATACTAAACCCTTCAAGGCTCAAAAGTCATATTCTCTGCCTCTTTTCGCACGGACTCAAAAAGTACAGAAGATAAGTATCGCTCCCCGAAACTTGGGAAAATAGCCTGCATAGATTCGAACGTAAAATTACATCAGCGGCGTACACACACCACATAACTAAGACGGAGATGAAGCATCAAAGGCCTTCAACAAACAGTTAAACTAGATCATAAACCGTATAAATCAAACAAAATCTCCAAACCATACCAAATTGGCCTGTTCAGCACGTTTTAGATTTATTCATTTGGTCCACAACTTACAATTTGAATAATAGGGACTTACGGTTAGGCTGACAGTTTGAAGATCCAAACCGACCGCTTAATCGGTATTTGTTTACTTTTTGTATGGAATATGTAGTTATGTATATGTATAATATTCATGAACCATCTTTATCTGACGACTTTATACAAAAAAAAAACGTTTTAGACCGCCAAACCAAACCATAGTCACCTAATTCGCGGTTCGCTCCGGTTCGAAAACGAGGTACGGGTTCGCGATTCGCTAGGGGCCACGAATCCGTTTTATAAGGGGGTAGGTTCATTCCGGTTTGATCCGGTTCGATCCGGTTCGGTGTACCAATCAATTCGGTTCACTCCACATAATTAAAAACAAGGCATGTTTAAAAGCAACATTATTATATATCTAAAAAACATATATTCTCATTAAACAAACTTGTAGTTCCAACTTCCAAAAATCCAGAATTATAAAAAAAAACCCAAATCCAAATAAATAAAACACAAAACAGATTGATATTTCTAATCAAGTCTTTGTTTTTTCCTTTCTTGTCAACGCCTTCGTCCTCTAAATCCACCGAAGCCATTTCTTCAAGACGTGCACTTGAACCTTCAATGTACGCACTTTCCGGATTCATATCCCACTTTTTGTTGGGGCCAGATTTGTAAGATTCTGAAACCGGGATTGGAGTCTTATGTTAGAGTGAATAAAAACTAGTTTATCCGCTCTTTTGGCATTTAAACGGTTTCTCTTGACATTGTGAATATAGGAGTATGTACTCCAGTTTCTTTGTGCAGAAGAGCTACTAATTGGTTGTGAAAGTACTCTTTTAGCTACTTCGGCTAGTTATGTGCCCCACCAATCAATTGCATTCATGGTCACAGCATCTGCTTGTGTAGCAGTTCTTGCATAAATCCCTTTCTTCATATGGAATCTTGCGAATTGTTCTCGTAACAACTGAAATTCACTTTCATCTTCAGCAATTCTTTTTAACGCGTCCATAACACCGTTAACAATTTCTATGTCGCTGTTGGGAGCTTTTCTTTGCATTCCACCAGGTGCCAACTTTTGAAGATAGTTTTTATCATAAAACCTAGGACTCAAAGCAAAACCCAAACAATGCAACGGGATTGTCATTTTTTCCCACCTAGCTTCAACAATACTTTCCACTTCAGAGCAATAGATAGAGAATTTATTTACTTTCATAACATCTTTTATTTCTCCTAGCATATTATCCATCCTTTCGTATATTTCTCCCATCTTAGGACCCTCACCATCACAAAATTTAACCATCAAAAAAATTGGCTTTGTAAAAGCCAAAATATTTTCAACATCATCCCAAAATCCATCATCTTTAATTGTATCAGCAACTATTCCGCCAATCTTTCGAGTGGTTTCGTCCCCATTTTTCACCCATTCCCGCCATGAATTTAGAACAATAGTCGTGGCAAGTGCTTCTCTACAATCTAATAACCTTCTTAGTAGTATATAGTGTGAGGCAAAGCGTGTTTTTGCAACTTTTAACAGCACTAACTTGGAGTTTTCTCTAAATATAGCTAACGCATGCGTGTGGTTAAGAAAGTACTTCATAATGGATTTACCTTTCTTGTACGTGTCCCGCATCCAACAAAATTCTTTGGCAAAGTCTTTAAAAATCAAATTTAATGTGTGCACACAACAAGGAGACCAAAAGATGTGTTTATATACCTTTTCAATCTCTTTCCCGGCAGCTTTGCAATTAGCGGCATTGTCCGTAACCACTTGTAATACATTGCTTGGTCCAATCTGCTCGATAGCTCCAATAAGAAACTGAGAAATCACCAGCCCTGTTTTTTCCACCCCTATAAAGTTATCCGCGAACATAAACGTTGCACCACGGGAGTTAACCGCAAGAACATTGATTAGTGGCTCATGCTTTACATTAGACCACCCATCTGAGACAATTGACACTCCTTGTGTGTACCAAGTGCCTTTAATAGGCGTAAGCTCTTTCTCTACATCTCGCACACACTCATCAAGTAGAACTGTCCTTGCCTTTTCAAACGATGGTGGTTTGTAACTTTCAGGTGCATGCTTAATGGCGTAAATCATTTCAATAAATTGCGGGTTGCGCAATACATTGAAAGGAATGCCATTTGCACACAATCCTCTTATAATTTTTATGTCCACCGTATTTCTTTCTAAGATGCCAAAAGATTCTTCATTAGTGATTTTGAAGATGAATTTTTTGAAAGGATGGAACATTTTAAAGATTTTGAAACACTTGAATTTTCAACTTCTTTTACCTTTTTTGAAAGTCTTTCAAACAAACTTCTATCTCTAATAACCGCTGGACATCTTTTAATATCTACCTTTTTCCCCAAACCAGACCCGAAAAAGTGTAAATGAATTCGAGTATAACTACTAAACCACTGCCCTCCACAGTGATTGCACTTCCAATTCTTAGAACCTCCAGGATTTTTTGAGTTTGCTGCACCAATTAAAGTTATTTCATCATAAAGGGGCTTAGAAGGATCCTTCTCGTTGCTGCCACTAGCTCCTTCTGTTGATGTTTGGCTCCCACTTGATGCTCCTGTGTGCTGCTCCACCTCATCATCATCAAGATCAAGAAAACCTGGTGTCCCACTTATATGTGTTACACTATCAGTTTCATCTTGTAGATTTGGTTGTTTCTTCCCAAAAACCATTTTGAGATAGATAGAAAGTAAGGATAAAAGAGTATATAAGAAAGAATATAAGAATGAAATAAGCAGCTGGACTGTTGATGAGAAAAGGATTGAAATTAATGGAAGTAACTGGAAATTAATAAATTCATACTTTCATAGTATACAAATCGATAGAAGAGGAGAAGGCAAGAAACCACCTGGAACATTGAAGCTACGAATTCACAAATCACAGTTATGAATTCGATTAATTTGAAATTAATGAAATTAATGGAAGTTAATGGAATTAATGGAAGTTAATGGAATTAATGGAACCTAACACTACTGGAATTCGATTGAAATTAATGGAATTAACTGGAAATTAATGAATTCACAGCATACAAATCGATATCTTTGAATTCACAGTTATGAATTCATGAATTTCACGAATTCGATTGGCCAAGGTTACCCGATTCGCGAATCCATAGCGAATTTCTTGGACTAGCAGCGAACCAACGAGCGAACCACAAACGACCCAACGAGCGAACCACAATCGAACCACCGATCGAACCACAATCGAACCCATGAGCGAACCGCGAGCGTCTGGGTCGCTAGCGAATGCGAATGGGACCGATTCGAACCAATTCGAAAATCGCTGAAAATCTAGCGAATCCTGTGACTATGAACCAAACTGTTTTGGCTGGTTTGGTTTTCTGCTTTTTGCTATATTTGTAGTTTGGTTTTCTGCTTTTTTGCAATTATCGCAATCAAACCTAAAATAAATCAAGACTGCATATTTGGGGAGCGAAATTTGGGAACATAATGAAAAACTTACAATAATCAGCTTTCCAGCACTCTCTGGCCTCTTGGCAATTTTGATTGCAGCTGCAGCTGCAGCACCAGATGATATCCCCACCTGTAACAGATAATGCCAATCTCAGAATCTCAATTAGAAATCAGAATCAATCATTAATAGCAGCATGAATGATAAATGTATTAGAGTTGGCAAATTGAAGAGTTGGCAAATTGACTTGGCTGGGCAGGGCTGTACAAAAAGTTCGCGGCTCGAAGTTCGCTCGAGAAAAGCTTGAAAAAAGTCGGTTCGAAAAAAGCTCGTATCTAATCGAGCCGGCTTGGCTTGGCTCGAATTCCAAACGAGCCGAACTCGAGCCAGGGTTAGCTCGGTTCGAGCTCGGCTCGTGGCTCGGTTCGTTGGCTCGGCTCGTCGCTCGGTTCGTTGGCTCGGATCGTGACTCGGTGCATATATATATATATATATATATATATATATATATATATATATATATATATATATATATATATATATATATATATATATATATATATATATATATATAATATATATATATATAATTATTATTACTACTACTACTACTACTATTATTATGATTGTTATTTTTATATTAGGATTTTAAAACGGTTTTCTTAAACTGAAAATGTATTCTTTTTAGAAACATTAAGTATTTTGTTTAAAAAAATATATAACTTGATAGTAAATTGTTTATATTCAAAATAATGACCTTTGTTCCCTTAAGTACGGAGTTACCAACAAAAGTAAAAAGCCCTAATATATATTTTTTGTGTTTTCATATAAATTAATGTGAAAAAACAATAAAAAAAATTTTAATCGAGCCGGCTCGAACGAGCCACGAGCTGGCTCGAGCTTTTCACGAGCCGAACTCGAGCCGAAGTTTCCAGCTCGTTAAAATTTTCGAGCCAAGCCGAGCTGGCTCGATAAGCTTCGAGCTCAAGCTCGAGCCCATCCTGGCTCGGCTCGGCTCGGCTCGTTTACAGCCCTAGAGTTGGGTAACAGGTTAGTCAAAACAGATTAATTATAGTTTGGATCATACATGGTGGAACCAAAACACTGATGTAACACTTCTTTCTAAAAGAAACAATGATTGAGTGGTAAATACAAAAACCATATTAGCACAACATTAATCTAACTTTATGCACAAGTGACATAGAATATTAGAAGGTTGAACATTTTCTGTTATACCTATTCCCATTAAGCTAGAAGTTTTAAACATAACTCAAATCAACCCATTCATGAGCACATGGGTAGAAATGGCCACCTCTATGATAGATCACCAAGTACAACAGTTGAACTGTTTTGTAGATGCATATGACGAGTAACATGAACTTACAAGCAATCCTTCTTTAAGGGCAAGAAGCTTTGCAGTTTCGATGGCTTCTTCACTTGAAACCTGTTGAAAAATGCATATAAATGTCATTTTAATTAAAACAATCAATGATGGATGGCATATACCAATCTTCTAATCAAGGGAAAATGATAAACCGGCAAAGCTATATTAGCAAGAGAGCTAGAGAGAAAAGAAGAAGAAAGAGAAGAGGAGGTTGGTCATACTTGCACAACTTCATCAATAATATCAACATCTAAAACACCAGGGATAAAGCCAGCACCAATTCCTTGGATCTTATGTGGACCTTAAGCACAATTAAATGACCAATAAGGCAAAAATATTTATTAATAACAAATCCAACTGACGCAAGTATATCAGTTCGTTGAACATGATATATCAATCTATGATGTTGATGCAATTAGAGGATATATAATAGACACACAGTAATATTTCGATCGTGGTCTTAGAGAATTTGAGAGTCGAAGAACATAGGAGCATACATAAAATGATCTAGAAGGGCATCAGTTTTGCAGTCAACCACGACAAGCACATTGGGACAAATGACATTTCTTTATCTGGAACTTTTCTTGATTGTTCAAAACAAATGTGTTATGTCTAAAAATTTTCTTCCAGGATTTTAAATGATAATGTCCATGTCATCCCTTCTTGTCCAGAAACTCTCCGAATTAGCCTTCCGAGGCAAGGAAACAAATTGTGGAAATAAAATAAAATAGTGCATTGGTGTAGCTTACCAGGCTTTCCTCCAGATAAAATAGGACTTTCAGTAGGCTCAATCCCATAAAGCTGATGACAAAAAATAAGTATTTTAAATAGAGGTGTTTAGAGAGGAGAAAAAACAACAAACAGAGAGTATTACAGATCTAGAAATGCCAACTGCAGATGGCAATTTCAACCCTTTCTATTTTATTGGTAACAGGTCAAACATGTAAAATTGAAAAATGAGCTAAATATGAATCAGGTCAAATGGGTAGAACAAGCCAAAATTTGCCTCGTGTCTATTTCAATGTCCAAATCCGTATTATCGTAAGAATTATATTATTATTTAGTGATATATACTATATTCAGTTATAGTTTGTGCATTTTTTCCCCAGGAAATTTAAACCAAATATACAAAGCAGTGTTGGCAGGTTGGCCTGACCTAATTCATTTCTGCTCACACATAAAAATTTCCAGCTTTGACCCAGACTTATTTTGATCCATTACTCAATCTGCTCATTTTTCACTTCTAATTGCAAAGTAGGTCTTAAGAAGTAAACCTTTATGTTAGGGTTTTGCTCTTTAAGATATTTCCCTGCACCTGTAATTGTACCGCCAGTTCCAATGCCGGAAACAAAAGCATCAATTTTCCCGTCCGTACCTTTCCAAATTTCAGGTCCAGTTGTTTCATAATGGATCTAAAAAGTAACAATAAGAAATTAGAGCAATACAACATGACAACAAAAAGTAGTTATGGAAAGGTACCTTTGGATTAGCAGGATTCTCAAACTGCTGAAGAATGTAAGCATTTGGTGTTTTAGCCAATATCTCCTCAGCCTTCTGAACAGCACCTTTCATTCCTTTAGCAGGATCAGTAAGGACCAGCTCAGCACCAAAAGCACGGAGAATAATTCGTCTCTCCAAGCTCATGGATGCAGGCATGGTGATGATGAGCTTGTAACCCTTTGCTGCAGCCATGAAGGCCAGTCCAATGCCGGTGTTACCACTTGTTGGTTCGATAAGGACACTCTTAAGCAATAATACAATAGAAGCATGTTAGATTTAGTTGACTTTGAGATTCACTATGATAAAAGCAGCAATAGACAAGATAACAATCATAGCTCTTAACACTAAAAATGGTTAAATAGTAAAAGACTAAAAACAAAAGGCATACATGACCAGTGTTCATTTAGATAAGTACAAATAATCACAATCCTCATACATTTTCATTTCATAGTGCCTGGGGAATGCAAGTTTGATCCATACAATGTCCTAGGTGTAGGGGAGATTGGCTCCTTGGGGAGTAGTGCCTAGAAGCGAATAGCCTTGCCAAAGGACCTATTAGTGGCTAACCTGTAGTTACTTTGCCATTAAAAGCTGGCCACATAGCAGCTGATCCATCTATGCTGAGTTTGGGCCTGGTTTGTTTCATTTCTTAGGTCCATTTTGTACTCCTGTTTCTGCATTCTAACTTTGTAAGCACAGTTCATGTTTCAAAGCACAAATCTGAAACAAGAAAGCAATTCTCAAACTTCTACTGCTTCAGAAGTCTGGTTTCTCATGAGAACCATTCAAAGTTTCTTCAGAAGCTTCTGCTTCTGGTCCACCACCTTTTAAAAACTCAGAATTTCATTCAGAAGCTGTTTGTTCCAAAGTTCATTTGCTCATGTGAACCTAGAACTTCTCCTGGACGCGAATCAAGCTATCATCGTTTTAACCACGAAATCACATTTTGAGGAGTTTCTGAGTGAGTTATTACTACAGCAAAGCATTACTTTACTCCAACAACTGGACTCAAGGGTGTCCCTTTTTTATGCTTTCATAAGCTGGTTCACAAGCTTGTGTGTGGAATTTTAGTTGAGTTTGAAAATTACCTGGCTTAGGAATGAAGATTAGAATACAACCAAAAGTGGACAGATAAAAGCTCTTTCAGAATTAGCTTTTGCAGACAGACTGCTAGCATTACCTTCTTTTGCTATTGGTTGAAATTCTTTTACTTGAGAGACAAAGCTTTCTGTTCTAGTTCTGTTTATTTTTGTCAAGAGAATGCTTTGTAATTCACCCTCTATATATTAGGAAAAGATCTCATTTTGTAGGCGGACTTGTTGAATATTAATTTGAGAGGGTATCCTCTTTTTCCTAAATTCTTCATTGTCCTTTATAGGCCTTTAATATTGGTGGTGTGAAGTGTTCCCTTTCCCTTTAATCTCGGTAAATTAATTTCCCTTAGAGATTCGTATAGTAGGTTCTTATCCATTTCCCCTTAATCTTGATGGATTGATTTCCTTTAGATATTAGGGTGGTGAGATATTATCTTACTTTCCTAGTCTTGCTAATTCACAGCTGTTGTGGGAGAATTTTTTTGTATTTGTTTGTTTTTGGGTTCCGGAGGTTGGGCCTTAGAGCAACTGGTAAGGTCGGTACCTTGTGACCTTCAGGTCAAGGGTTTAAGCTATAGAAACAGCCTCCTGCACAAAGTGTAGGATAAGGCTGCGTACATTAGATCGCATAGCGATCCGACCCCTCCCTATACCAGTCAAGCACCGGGTAAGCCTTTTTTTATCTTTGGCTTCAAGTTTTCGTCCAAGAAAGCTCATCCTAACCAACCTATGATTTTCACATAAAAATAGAAATGATACGGGACATGTAAATCTAGTTTTAGTCTTTCTTGCATGTAGAAATCCTTCATCAATACGTTGTGCGTCACCTAAACCATGTTCATATAAAGTTTGTTATATGTTTGGTCGTAGGTCCTTGAGCATGGTTGAATGCGTTGATGGTTTACAAGGTTGAATGTGTTGGAGTGGTTTACAAGGCTGACTGTGTTGGAGTGGTTTACGGTTTCAACCCCGTAATCCCTCTAGCTTGTTTCGTTTCTATTTCAATGTCTTAGAGAGCAATCTACTGAGCTTAGATCTTTGCCATCTTTGCACTCATCACATTTCTATGCATGATTAACTAGTGCAATCCGTGGACTGAAAAAATAATTACTCGTAGCCTTTATTTTTTCCCCATCGATTTCCTATTGTAACTTTATACAAGAATATGTCTAGAGAAGAAACATCACTTTCTAGTGGTACAACTATACCAAATACAACTATCCACTTCATGTGTTGAGACTTTAGAATGTAGAATACTCTTCCTCAATGCATACAAAGGCCATCACCAAATCATCATAGTTAAAGACAAAGAAGACAAGACATCACTTCACATTGGCCAATGAATGTTCTGTCATAAGAATTTGTCCTTCATTCTCAACGATGATAAAGAAGGCTGCAGAGATTCTTGGAGAAGAAAGTGTAATAACTAAACCGAGAAAGAAAACAACAATTTATTGATAGTAAGGGTACACATGTAGGGTTAGGAGTTCAAGCAGTCACTTCATTCATTCATGCCCCATTACTTCCCAAGGCTTCATGAAATTCCACCGTCCTTTAAATTGACACTACCACCAATCTATAGGGTGGACGCATCAATATGACACGTGGGAACAACTCATATATTCAAATATTAAGAGTGTCACGCGAAATGATCAAATACTTTCACTATAAACAAGTATATTTGCTAAGTCTAATACAACATAGTTAAAAATTATACTAGACTAGATTAAGGGACTTAATGATGTACTCACATCCAAGGCGTAAAACTTATAACTAATATTACTTTGAAGGCCTAAGAGAGGTTAGGCCCACAAAAGACTAGTGTTGTGAATGGCTTAGAACCATGATATACTGCCTACCACTTGAACCACTCTTTTTATCTCAGTTAAACTCCACCAACGGTAGCTTACTATACGAATCCCACTTCTCTTCGGGATGAATCATTTAGACTCAAAGTCCTAGAGCGTGTGTATCCTATCTACAAAATGTTCTTCTTGAACAAGCATTCTTTCCTAGCGATATGGTTCTGCATCAGGACACAAGCCTAATGTAAAGATAAGGTATCTCAGCTTGAGAATTCAATCTTGTGCTCCAAGTAGCAAAGAACGAACCAATAAGCACATATAAGTGGGAATATCTTATGAGGAACACCTTAAAGTGACATTGTCATGGTAATTCTATTGTTGCATTCCTATCGGTCGATCTCAAATGGTTATAGATGTTGCAATATGATTGGGCTTCATTAAACCTTATAAACATGCTTCTAGGTCTTCGTTGAGGTAAAATGTCACAATCCCACATGGGCACATAATCGTCTTATAGCAACATGTTCTTCATTCAAGTAAGCATCACAATGCCACATGGTAGCACATAATTGGCTCATAGCAACATGCTCTTCATCCCATGCAAACATAGGTATTAAAGTTCCTGTCTTCTAGAAGACTGGGAGTGCCAATATAAGGAAGTAGTAGTCATCCCAAAGGGGCATTACAAAAATTCCACTTCTTTAAACACGTGATAATATTTACCCAACAACGGTTAACTTAAGTGTTGAGTGGTTTACAGAACCCTATAAGCCTGTTAATTCCCTTTCTTTCTAATTCAAGGTCTAAGATAGAATTTTGTTGAACTCAATCTTTGACCAGGTCAGCCATCGCACTTAATAATACATATCTATATCTATAAATGATCAAAATTTATCAAAATAATGACATGAAAATGGAATTTTCATTAGTTTACTAATCTACAATTTAGTCGTGTTAGATATATCATTATTTGACTTATAATGCACAATGATTTACAAGAATATGTAGATGATGCTAACAAACCTGTCCAGGCGTTATGAGCCCCTTTGCCTCTGCATCTGAGATCATGCTATAACCAATCCTGCATGCCAAAAGTAAAGACAGCCATAATTAATCAAACCCATACACAAGTAATCATACCACACTTCTTAACACATATCACCCTGATAAATGCAACAAAACGGTCTATATTTTAACTTAAGGTCAAGTACTAAAAAGCAAGCATCCATTTTACACAACTCTAGTTATCATTCAATAGATTGGATCTTAACATCCATGGATAGCAAAATAAAATGCATAAGCAATTCAAAAGGTTATCAATCCGTAGGAACCTGACAAGCAGTAGATATTAAATATTCAAACAAAGAAACCCACCCATAGCAAACGTGTTATGAAATAAATAAACAATCCTCAAGTAAGCATACCTGTCTTTAACACTGGAACAAGGTTCCATCATTTCCAGTTTGGCTGCAATTCGCCCAACACAACCATCCACAACATTGTTGAGATAGACCAATGGAGTGTTACCAATCAACTGCAGGCACGATCAAAGATTTAGGCATTAATAAATACACAAAAAATTGATATCATACAATCCACAAACAACCACAAACTTACTTCAGTAACATCCTTAGCGATCGAACTCTTCCCTTCCGCCATACTTTCAGAACAGTAACTGGCAATCAAACATAATCAAACAATTATAAGCTATAGATAATCAATATTAAACGACAATCTATGTGCTGGACTGCTAATCA
The DNA here is from genome assembly GCA_024085815.1 of Flaveria linearis. Classification (NCBI taxonomy): domain Eukaryota; kingdom Viridiplantae; phylum Streptophyta; class Magnoliopsida; order Asterales; family Asteraceae; genus Flaveria; species Flaveria linearis. The sequence goes on from CM044015.1 coordinate 25,921,329, forward strand.
ACAAGATGCACCAAAAAAGACATTTGAATAGTCACAATTCCATATGTACGGACAATAGAAATGATACAAAACTGCAATTTTTATATCATTTTTCACGGATAACGATCGTCAAAAACTAAAATTTCATTTGAAATCAAATGTCGATTAGCGAAATTAACGATGCGTAAGGTACCTTCGTTTACAGTGATTACAAGAAGAAGAAGATGATGAAATGTGGTTCGGTGAGGTGATCTTTGATAGAGTCAAAACTCGTTAGAACAAGGTGACTAAGAACAGTCCAGATAAAGAAGTAAGTTACAAAACTGGTCCCTAGGGTATTGTAGGAAATGAAGTTTAGTCCTTTTGTAAAAAATATATTTGAAAACCACCTATTTTCTGAATCCGGTCTTAGATCATGGAAACATACATAGGCGAGCTTTGCAACCCTTTATTGACTTCATATCCACCCATTTTGAGTCTAGGCTTAGGTCATCAAAACAACTATTGTAACATTTATAAATTATGGAATATTGAGTTTTCATGAAGAGTAGTAGCTTACAAGTTGTTAATACATCCGCAATGGTATTAGTTGTCAATACATATAAAATTATTATATTATATTATTTTAATACTATAACTATTTTTTATTTATATTTGGTTAGAAAACTTTTAATAGTTATTATTAGATTTAAAAAGTGTCATGAATAGTAGTGGCTTACAAGTTGTTGACACACAAAATAATACAAGTTGTTAACGTATAAAAAAACTATAAAATCAAAGCGCCACATAGGTTATTTTATCATTTGAATACTATAACTATTTTCATTCATATTCTAGTTTTTTTATTACTTTTGAATATAATATGATGAATTTTCGATTATTCACGGGAACGTGCTTATATATTAATATATATGTTTCGACTTAAACTGTTTTCATAATGAGTTTGTGTCAAAATGTACAAGTCATTGAATCACGAATATACAAGCATTCTAACACCTATGTCTCTGTCAACAACTATTTATCTTCATTTAAACTGCAAGTCAATAAATGACCTAAGGATGTGATGTTTCTACGGCTGTTATCATGAGCTTGTTATGTTTGATATTAGATATTCTAGCTAATTTGTTAAACAACGAGGCTAGTAGTCTAGTGGTATTTTAATGTTCCTTGTATTTAAGAAAAACTAGGTTTGGGACTCGCAACATGGTCAATAACCCTTTTTGATGAACTTATAGAGATATTAAGGTCTTGATGTCTTATGTTTGTCCTCAGAATGAGCATATGTGAATCAAAGAACAATAAAATAACAAAAATTAACATTAGCATGTCATAGTTGGCTAGTTTTTGAAATATTTTAATAAAATGAATGGCTTACTAATGGTATGTATATATATATGGTTTTGACCATAGAGTTTATAGTTGGTACTAGAGGGTATTTAGTCTGTACCTAACGGTTGATGGTTTGTACTAGGCCCTTTCGTTTCCGATAATACCTTTTGGTTTCATACCTGACGTTATGGTTTTAGCCAAACATGCTAGTCCTGAACCATACTTCTTTTTGTGACTAGATACACTCTTAAAACACTAAAATAGTAGGTTTGGTAAGTAATCCGTGTGTTCATTTTTATTAATTAGTTGCAAGACATTCAAGTTTTGACTCGGTAGTTGATCTAGAGGGTCTTAGGTGTTTCACTAGACCCTTTGGTCGTTGATAGGCTCATCGATTTTACCCCAACGTGATTAATCCGAACTGATCCGACTTAACTAGAACCAATTAAACCTATATCTGAATAACTTGTAACAGATTAAAACGAGAGTTATTCAAGTTGGGTTTTGGTTATTTTTTCAAATATCAAAAACCCGAATAACCAATTTAGTTAATTTGAATAAACCGATTGTTATAATTAAAAATAGTAATTTGTATTAATTGATCATCTTATAAAATAAAACATAACTAGCTTTAAAACCACCGCGTTGCGGTGAGGTGTAAAACCTTAAAAAAACGTACTAATTCTAAAACGTTGTGGCAAGCCCTCTCATCGAATGTAAGAAAAAACAAAACCTTAAAGTCATTTAGAAAAACGAAACTTTATCTATAAAACGAAACAATCACAAAACTGTGTATTGGTGAGACCATTGATAACATTTAGAACTTTCTATAAAACACAAAACTAATAGAAAAATATTCACGTCAAAATGTTGATAAAAATTGAAACGGTGCAAAAAGAAAACAAAAAAAAACAGGTAAAATTATTAACGTTGATAAAAATAAAAATACAAATTAAGATTTTATAAAAAGCGGTTCTAAAGTTGGAGGGTCAAAAGAAAAAAAAACCGATAACGGCATATTATACATTTGTGTATAGATGAATTTTTACACTATGAATATATGATGTAAAATTTATAAGTTTTGAGTGAATTTACAACAAAACATAGTTATAAATAAGTATTTTGCAGGACATATTTGGAAATTATAAAACAATGTATTTTAAATTTTTTAAGAAAAGAAACATAAATTATAAATTTTTAAGTGTATCAAAAAAATAAATAGGAGTGTAAATTGAAGATATAGTTAAAACATTAAGGGGTAAAAGTATAATACATGAAGGGTTTAAATGTAATTTAGAAAAATTGTTTCCATCACATGTGAAACCACTGCAAGTCTACAACTTCATACAAAAACTCCGATGAGAAAGAAGGTGGTGAAGGACTAAAGGTAGAGAATAAATAACCTCAGAGTTTTAGATATTTACGTTTGTATCCTTGAAGTAAGTACTTGTATGTAACGCTTAAGAGCTTTGTTGTATGCTTTTTAAAGTATAGGTAATTAAGAAATAAGAAGAAAAGGGCACGCAATTTTGATTATAATTTATATTCATTACATGTATTTGTTTGAAACTAAATCCGAAATGATTCTCGTTATTGTATTCATTTATCTTCATTCAAGTTTTTTTAATGCTAACGTTATTCCTACTTGAAACCCGACCCAATTACTCCTAAAAATGATTAACCCGAACTTGACTTACTAGAATGTTATTTGGTTTGTTTATTGGATAAATTTACACACACAAAAAAGTTGATTAAACCAAACCGATCTACCTAAGACCCGATTAAATGATCACAAACAACACTCTTAGTTGTTTACTAGATAGTTTTGTTTGTACCAAACAATCTAGTTTCATATCTCATAATCTAGTTTGTAATAAGCCGAGCTCGAGCTTTAGAAATAAAACTACAAGTGAGCCGTGCTCGAGCTTTGATTTTTTAAATTCACGCCTAAGCGATCTCAGGCTCGACTCAGCTTGTTTACACCCCTACATCTCAGAGTTGTATCTGATGTTTAAACTGTTAAGAGGAACACACCAAGTTTTAGTAAAGTTGTTTAAGTGCTAATGATCAAGGATGATGGAGATAGGAAACCTAATACCAAAGGAAAGGACAAAAAAAGCGTAAAAAGCAAGGGCAGGGGCAAGGAAGTTACTAAGAAATATTATCTGAAAGATGATAGATTCTTTCATTATGATGAAGCCGAGCACTAGAAGAGGAACTGTCCAAAAACCTTGCTGAGTTAAAACAAAAATATGTTTTAAAAGATGAACCTTAGGTATATTTATTTTTAAAATCTTCTCGTTGTCTAGAAAATCTTGGTTGTGGTTCTCATATTTGTAATGATTTATAGGGACTAGGAAGTTTAGGAAGTTGAAACAAGGTGATCTAGAACCTATATTGGCAACAAACAAAAAGTTGTAGTGAAGGCAGTAGGAGAATATGTTCTTTTACTTCCTAATAACTTAGAATTAGTTTTAAACAATGTTTACTTGCAAGGATTTAAATATGGTTTCAATAATGATGATTTTATTTCTACATATCCGACGGTGTGTTCTTTTATGCAAAACCACATAATAGAATCTATAAGATAAATTCCATAACAATAGCACTATACATAACATCTCTAACAAACATATGAAATTTGATTTCATGATACATATCTATGACTTTGTCGACTTGGACATATAAACAAAAATCACATGAATAAACTCCTGACCTCACATATTTTAAATTCAATAAGTTAAGAATCTTTTGATGATTATAAATCATGTTTGAGTGGAAAGTTGATCAAAGCTCCTTTCATCGGTGTCGGTCAAAAGGATAAGGATCAAATGGCCAGAAATGGAGAGAGGTACTTCGTTACATTTATTGATGATTTCAAGAGATATGATTATGTTTATCTTATGAAGCATAAACATAAACGTTTGAAATGTTCAAAAAATACAAAATGAGGAGCAAAATCAGCTTGGCAAGATGATTAATATACTTCGATCAGATTGAGGTGGAAAACATCATAGTCAACAGTTTGACAAACATCTTACAACTTTGTACAAAGTATATCACCGTGGCGACAAAGTCTTTTTCGTCAGATACCTAAAATCAATATGTTATTCTTTCTGCAATTTTACTAAATATCGGATTTTCATAAAATAAAGAGCTATCTTCCTAAAAAAGGAACTTCTTGCACGAGGGTTGAAGAAAATTACATGGACTTATAGGAAATCTAGGAAATACCTATAATCGAATCACGGGTTGAAATCACTGATGTTGTAGAACTTGAAAACGAGAAGATTTAGAAATCGGCTGATATTCCTAGCATCCATAGAAGTATTGGAGATTGACATGAACCACATAGGTATATCAAAATTCATGAGAATGTTGACATCTTGATGGTAGATTAGGGTGAACCTACTAACTACCAATTTGTAATTTTAGATTCTAAATCCAAGAAATGTTTGGAAGCCATGGACAAAACGATGCAAGCAATGTATGATAACTAATAACAGGAGTTGGTAAATATTCCTCTAAATGTCAGCTTGTATGATGTAAATGGATCTTTAAGACAAAGACTAACATGTATGGAAAGGTGCAAACCTATAAAGCTAGACTGGTAGCAAAATAGTGCATGCAGACTTAAGGTACTGATTATGAGAAAACTTTCTCATTAGTAGCCGTGCTTATGTCAATTAGAATTCTTCTTGCAATTCCTACTTAATATGACTATGAGATATAACAAATGGATGTGAAAACCGTGTTCCTAAACAGACAACTTGTTGAAGATGTCTATGTGGTACAACCGGAAGGTTTTGTGGATCCATAAAATCCTAATAGGGTTTGAAAATTAAATAAATCCATTTGTGAATTAAAGCAAGCCTCTTGAAGTTAGAATCTCCACATAATCAGAAAATCATAGAGTTTTGTTTTGTCAAGAACGAAGACAAACCCTATGTTTACAATAAGACAACTGGAACAATATTACTTTCCAAATCTTGTATGTAAATGGCATATTTCTTATTGAAAATAATATACCAATACTTAAAAACATGTAGTCATATTGCATGATCGCTTATGGTTATGTAGCAGTTTAACAGTTGGAGAATATCACACTTACTAGATCAAATAGGGAAGAAGGCAAAGAAACATAGAATAAACAAGTAAAGAACTTAAGAACACAAGTATTGGTTTTTTAGGATGATGTATATTGCTCTCAATTAATTTTACTACTATTACAATGCTTAGTCCTAAGACTAGTTACATGAGATACTTTATACTACAACCTACAGCCGACCATACTTTGAAGGCCAGCTGGACTCTAATCTAGACAACAAGATCAATGTAAAGGCAAAAGGCAGATTGCCTTTCGACATGTGACTATGACATGTCATAGCTAACATCCTATTTCATTATAAAAAGGATAAAAGTACAAGAGTGGAAAGTTATAGACATATACACCATAATGTACAGTTGACAAAAGTATGAAGATAATCACCAACTTGTATAATTTGGCGAGTCTTTAGAGCTGGTAGTGGAAACTTGTTCAGCTTTTGACAAAAGTGTGTTAGGGACACATGTTTTCTAAGTTTTCAGAAGAAATCAGTCTTCAAGCTTCGAAAGACTTTGTCTTCAAGCTTTGGAAAAATTCACTTTTGGCTTCAGAAGATTTCTGTCTTTGGATTCGAAAGATTTGATACTTGGTAAATTTTCTTTATGCATGGTCAAATCTTTCTAAGTAAATTCCTTGTACTTCAGTTGCATGTTGAGAATACTAACCAAAGATCTATCAGCATGCAACTGAAGTACAAGGAAGTTAATTCGGAAGATTTGACCATGCATAAAGTGTTAGGACCGTGTACGTACAGAATACTAACTGATTCAACATGTAACCAGATCAAATAGTGCGGAATCCTATTTGATTGGCGATCCAATCAGTGAGAACGTAAACCCTAATCGATCTAACGATTAAACAACGCTAAGAACGAGTAGAAATCAATCAGGGACGAGCAATGAAGTTGGATGGACGAACTAGGACGCTCTGTACAGCTAGGGTATAATAATATTCGAAGTGTTTGTTTTTCCACGAATTACGTGGTATTTATAGGTTGCAGTGTACAGTCGTACGACTGAGCCATTAGCATGATTCAGTCGTGTGACTGAGTCAAGCGATTGATTCATACGCACGACTGAACTCTACGAATGGTTTAGTCATGCGACTGAGCCAGTCTTATAACTCAGTCGTGCGACTGATCCACTCACCTGGTTCAGTCGTGCGACTGAGCTAGTAGCATGGTCCATTAGCATGAATGACCACAAGACTAAGTCAAACATATTTCTGAGTCATTATTAACTCAGAACTATGAATACCTACTACAAACCTATATATAATGTTCAGTCAAGCGTGTAGTAATAAATGTTATAAGAATACAATATAATCAATAGTAAATAGACATCAAAACATATATCACATTAGAATAATACCCTTATATTACATATATGTAAGACATGAAAGACATAAACGTTTAAGTACAATAAACTAGGGACATCATGTATCAACAAACTCCCCCTTGGACCTAGTTTACTCTATTATCTAACATTCTTCACATGCACTTCAAACTTCTTGTACTTCTCCTCGTTTTAGACTCTAGCATGAATCTTAAATGCAAAACATAGTCTGATCACGTGCTGAAATTGTAGAGCTTGTATAATATCTTGTGTATCATAGAATAGTGGCGACTTGTATAAAGTATAGACATCGTCTGCCGACAAGTTGATAAGCCACATCGGGTCAAATACCCTAATCGTCTCAATCTTTCCATCTCGGTTCAGCACAATAACTGCTTCTCCCATCCTCTAATCATAATACCACCATTTGAAATGAGGTGTGAAGTCCTGTGGCATTTCCCTTAATAGGATCTTGGACATAGTTCTCGAAGGACTTAACTTCAACACCATCTTTTGTCTTCAAGAAATAGGGTCAACTTCAGTTTTATGTAAAAACCTCCTCAGTTGTTGAGGTTTGAAGTTTACCCATCTTGTGTGGTATTCCTTCCTCAATGCCTTTTCAAACCATCCTGACATTTTTCTTGGTTTTGCATATAACAGATCCAGGCATGCTAGTCTGTTTAACTCAAAACTGGGGAGAGTCTTCAGGTCATGCGGATGTCGGTAATACTCAATCCCCTTATCCCTTTTTACAGCATATACGTTTAGATCCTCAAAATATGCCCAGCTTATGATCTTGACAGATACTTTCTGATACCTTTTCACTTTATACAGCTTAGTATAGGCATTATGCTTAGGTGGCTGTCTTTGATTCTTCATCTCAGATAGACAGGTAATCCATTCTGCCTTCCTTTGAGCCACATCAATATCATCAGCCTGAGCTTTACTTTCTGCAGATTCTTTCTCTATGACCTTCTCATTTACCTTGTCAAAAGCTTCACTGACAAATGTCTCACCCAAATCTGGTATGACATCTCCATCAATATCTGTGTACTGTGGATAGTGATCTGACGTGACATCCTCTATCTCTATCTCATCGACTCCTTGTAGCTCCTCATCACTAGTGACATCAACTTCAGGAGCATCTCTCACTATCTCATCGGGGTTCAGTCTGAACATCTCTGTAATCTGTTCATCTGATAAATCATGAATGATCTCCCCCTCTTCTGGTGCATAACTCACAGATCTTCTGACAATCCCCTACAAATCAAGAATCATTGTGAACCGAGTCTTAATTTGCTGAAGGGGAGAAACATTAAATTCGTCGACCTGTTGAGTTGTATCTATTTGATAGAATGATCAACAAAGCACACATTAATGAATCATCAAGGTATTAAACATAAAATATCATCATTTACATTAATGTAATGCAATGTTCAATTACAAAAGATTTCAAATTACATAACATTATTAATCATTACTTTGATCTTTATCTTGAGGCTCATTGGCTTGGGGATCAGAGGAGGAAGCTCCCTTATCTCGATTTTTCTTAGTCCGCCTCTCCTTCTCAGATTGATTTGAGGCCGACGCGTTCGCATCACCTTCTGGTTTGTTTTCCTTATCATCATCTTTCTTCTTCTCCTCTCCAGTCTCATCCGACTCTTCCTCATCATCTGATTCATCATCATTAGAATCATCATCATCATCATCACCTCCATCTCCTTTAATCTTTAACATTTCCTCCCTTTTCCCTTTCAGCCTCAGCATAATCTTCTTATTTTCCTTCTCTAGATCCTCGATCTTCTTGGTGGATGCCAGCACTAGCTCATTCTAAGCTTGAAGGGTCTTATGAGCTCGAAGTAAAGCACGCTTATGGGCTTCGTTCTTCTCAGTTAGTTTGGCAATTTGCTGGCCCTGTGTTGCATTCACAGACATCAATTGACTGATTTGGTTGGTTCGGAGGTCATCAACAGCTAACAGCTTGAGAACTAGCCTATTAAGGATTGCTAGCTATTCCTCTAACCCAATTATGGGAAGAGTAGTGCTCTGGAAAGGGGGAATATGGGAGGTTGAGGTGTCGGCTTATGTAAAGGTAGGTTCGGTGGTTGACATAGTGAACATTGGTGTAGGAATAGGAATAGTTTGTGGAGGTGTGGTGTTAGGTATTAAGGGTGAGGCTGATGTGGGTATTTGTGTAGTAGTGGGTGTGTCAGTGGTAGTGGCTGTAATGGTGGTAGTGGCAGGGGATGTAGTATGTACGGTGTGAGTTGGCATGAGAGAACTCATCAAGACAATCCTTTGGCACTTTCCCTTCTTTCCATAAGGCTGGGCCATTCTCTTCTTCCTTGTTCCCTTAGCCACCGGAGCTCTCCCTGTGCTGATAGGGTGTTCAGGTGTGTAGGATAGATTAGTATCCTCGGTGTCAACACCATGTGAACCAGCCCGGCGGGAACCGGCTACCCCTTCCCTCTCTCGGTAGCCACTAACTTACTACCAACCTGCCTGGTAAGAGCCTCTTCTTCTGAGTCGTCCGAATCATCTCTTAAGTTAAAGTTACCCAGATCTGTCATAGTGGGGAGATCTGGGTGAACTGTAGGCTGGCCAGATCCACCCGCAGCAGATGAACCACCTCCGTGACCCTCATCCGGGTCATCATCATCATCATCATCATCATCATCATCCTCATCATCTGGAATCAAAATGTGCTTAACATCAGAGTCACTATCATCATTGCGCCATTTCTTCCTAGCTGGAGTACATATCCAACATTGGCCAGATGCCCAAACAATCTTCTCACTGGGGGCTTTGTCTGCTTTCCCTGTACACCTTCATCCTTCCTAGCGTTGTGTCATCCATAACTTCCAATACCACCTCATCATCCCTGTTCTTTGGCAGTGTTGGGAGTTTCTCGTTTATGATCATTTGGAGAAACCGGGGATACATGCAGAAGCCCTCCTTTCCGTTGGCCTCTATGTTCTCCCTCATATAGCTGAAGAACATCTTGGAGAAGCTGAACGGATGGTTCAACACTAACGCCATGAATGCGTTCTGTATCTGGTCGCTCAACTCATCAAAACCACCTCGTCGGGAAGCAATGCACTTCAGGATAACATGCGCTAAGTACTTGAAAGGGGGAACATATTGCTCTGTTAAGCACGTCGACATTAATGTCGCCCGCGTACTTAATCCTCAAGAAACATCTCCTAACGGTTAAGGGGTGAAGCTTGGTCGGGTAATCCGTATCATCCCCCAAATCTAGTACTCTCCTCAAATCATCTTCACCAATGTCGATATCTTGACCAAAGATAGAACTCCTGATCCTGTAGGGCTCAACTGATCTATCAACTACCGCATTCTCCCAGAATGCCTGTTGTAGTGTTCGGTATGGTGTGCAGGGAGTAGAGATAGCTCGATATATCCTGGATCGGATTAGGAACTCTATAACTCCTACAAACTCTGCAGCATTCCTCGATGTGGTGTTCAGGTAAGCACAAATGTTGTGCTTAGTACTCATTGTCCACCTTTCTGCCATTTATACTATAACACAAACAACAACCATCAGAATAACAAGTTAGACCAATCCACATGGAAGAAATATTTGAATTTGACCAGGTCTTATCATACTGGTTCAATCGTACGATTGAACCATACGACTGAACTCAATCGCACGATTGAGCATCTGACTGAGCTTAGTCGCATGTCATGACATACGATTAAGCCAATCGTACGACTGACGCACCAATTGAGTCAATCGTGCAATTGAATCATGCACCTGGTTCAATCGTGCAATTGAAGTTCATCAGACTGTCCAGTCGCATACGCACTGTGCAAGACCGAAAATTTGAATTTTCTTCGAATCAGCAATATCTGTGTCAATATTACAGTCATTAGATGCGCCATAACTTGTTATAACACCAGATATACATTAAATTCACTTTTCATTTCATTTAAAGGTCCAATTTGGTGTTTTTCAGTTCGGTTTAGTTTGGATATTGGTCATTCTGACTTTCGATCGATTTTGGGTACTAAACATCACATTCTCATATTGAAAATGCCTGCTGATCAATGCGGAACCGTTAGCAATCAAATAAGCAAGTTAAATCTCAAGAAAAATTTCAAAAAGGGTCCTTAGCTAGTCGGGTATTTGAGAGAGTTTGAAACCAAGTGTAGGGTTATGACCGACTGATGTTGGGTTTTGTCCATGTTTATCAAAGCTAGTTTACCATTTAAACTATAAAACGCAGTGGATATAAGGTTAAACATATGGTTAATAATCTGAAATTTTTGATCATTTTAAACCAAAACTAAAACCCAAGAACAAGGATCATTTATATATACGAAATGACATGCTATCAAAAACGAAAATGCAACCATAGGGTGTTCTTGAACTACCTTTCATGAACAAGATTTTGTGGTAAGGAGGAGATGAAGATGATGATGCTCTTGTGTATGCAGCCCTCAAGGAAGAAAGCCTCAAGCTTGTATACCCACAAGCCCTTCCAAACACCAAGCTTGTTAGGATGCACAACACCACAACTCTCTTCCAAATCACCTTGAAAGACCTGAAAATTTCAGCCTTTTGAAGCCTTGAATCCGAAAATTTCTAGCCTTGTTTGAGAGACTTCTCTTGCTTGAGTGTGTGTGAGAGAAGGTGTGTTAGATGGAAGAGTGCAATAGTAGTAAAAGTCTTGCAAAGACCAAGACCTAAAATGGTCATAATGCCACAAGGGGGCGGCCGAATTTTATTCCAAATGGGGTTTCCCCCCATTTTGTAATTTTATAAAATGCACTTTTTCAATCCCTTAGATTATAAAATTAAAACCTATTTTAATTTTATAACATTAACACACTTTTATTTGTCACTATTTAACCAACTTAAATAATGAAACAAATAATTTCTCATGAACAAATTATACGTCTAATTTTGTTCTATCACAAAAGCAATGTTTTAGAAAACCAATTTTCTAAATAGGTGTCAATATTATATGTATGATCTCATCAACAAATAAATATTTATTGGTGTTTGTATAGCTTGTTATTGGGTATGACCCGACTTGGATCATAACGTACTAACCACATCAATCTTATATGTGTCTTGGGCATATAAGATCCAACAATCTCCCACTTGCACAGATTCATAGAAGATTGATGCAAGCAGTAAATACTACCTAACAACGGTTTACTACCCTTAATACGTATGACTAAGTGCCATTCAATAACATCATCCTCTTCAAGTACCATACTCGAAAATTTTTAGGTGAATCAATCGTCTATCCTTTTGTCACAAATATCATGTTAAATCCCAGAGACACAGAGTGATCATTCTCCATTGATTTAACTTTATTAGGCCTTAGACATCTTACTCTCAACGAATAAGAGGGACAAATCCCATCTTGACTACATACGTCTCTCACAATTACCTTATATCATACCTGAACTCAGACTTATGTACTGCCATGTTTCAGAACAGCGAAGAACTAAGTCAAAGTATAATATTTGGTAAATATCAAGACCCAATATGTATCTCAGGTTAGAGGATACTAAATGATGTTCGCCTTTACTCAAAATTACTTATGATCAATCAAGAAGATTCCATGTAGTAATATTTGAGATGCAGGTCAGTCCAATATTTGCATCCCATAAATATCTATGAACTTTGACAGCAACCTTTTGCTCTATATTCATCCATATGAATATCTACCAATCCTAGTTCATAATAGTTTTACCTTCATACTTGTTCCCACAAGTATGAACAACTACGGACGTTCTGAGTAAATAATTTACTCATGGATTTTAAACATGCAAAATAGGAATATTAGTTGAATCATTATAACCAAATAATTCATTCAAGTAATAAAGGGTTACAATATCTCAATACAGAAATTAAAGATCATATCCAGTCACTAGAATATTGAAGTTCCACGGCACAGGTATGACTTTCATGCTTTGCCTTTTCAAGAAGCTTCATGAGTGGATCCGCAATGTTTTGATCCGTTTGAACTTTGCGAATACATATTTTTCCCTTCAACTTCATCCCTTATGTAGCTGAATCTTCGTTTAATGTGCCTTGTCTTTTGATGTGCACGGGGTTCCTTGATTTGAGCAATCGCACCCTCGTTATCACAAAAGATTTCTAGGCGGTCCTGAATGGAAGGGACCACCCCTAGATCGGCAATGAACTTCTTTAACCATGCAGCTTCCTGAGCTGCTAGCGAAGCGACGATGTATTCTGATTCTGTAGTTGATAATGCCACCACATCTTTCTTAGAGCTCTTCCAAGAGATTGCTCCTCCATTCAAGATGAAAATGTACCCCGATTATGATCGTGAATCATCCCGATCAGTTTGGAAACTCGCATCCGTGTAACCCTTTACAACGAGTTCATCCTCACCAGATCCATAGATTAGGAACATATCTTTAGTCCTCCTTAGGTACTTAAGTATGTTCTTAACAGCCATCCAATGACTGCTTCTAGGATGTTGTTGATATCGGCTTGTCATGCTCAAAGCGCATGACACATCCGGTCTAGTGCATATCATTGCATACATGATGGATCCTATAGCAGACGCATATGGGATTCCCTTCATTTTGTCTTGCTCATCCTTTGAGCTTGGACATTGAGTCTTACTCAATATCGTTCCTCTTCGAATAGGTACAATACCTTTCTTAGAGTTTTCCATCTTGAACCTTTTCAAGATCTTGTCAATGTATGCACTTTGATTTAAACCTATCAACCACCTTGATCTATCCCTATAGATCTTTATTCCCAAAATATAAGCGGCTTCACCAAGATCCTTAATCGAGAAACAACTTCCAAGCCAGGCTTTTACACCTTCCATGGTTGGAATGTCATTTCCAAATAGCAGGATGTTATCGACATACAATACTAGGAAAGTGGTGATGCTCCCACTAGCCTTCTTATATACACATGCTTCATCAGTGTTTTTGATGAACCAAAATTTGATTATCTCTTCATGAAAGTGGTGATTCCAACTTCTTGATGCTTGCTTCAATCCATAGATTGATTTCTTTAACTTGCATACTTTGTTAGGATGTTTTTGATCGACAAAACCTTCAGGCTGAACCATATACACATCTTCCTCAAGATATCCATTTAGAAAAGCGGTTTTGACATCCATTTGCCAAATCTCATAATCATAATGAGCAGCTATGGCAAACAATATCCTAATAGACTTTAGCATTGCAACCGGTGAGAATGTCTTATCATAATCAACCCCTTGAGTTTGAGTGAAACCTTTTGCTACAAGTCTAGCTTTATAAGTATCCAAGTTTCCATGCATATCGGGTTTCTTCTTGAAAACCCACTTACTTCCAACTATTTTGGAGTTAAGAGGTGCTTCAACCAAGTCCCACACTTGGTTGTCATACATGGATTTCATCTCAACGTTCATGGCTTCAAGCCATTTGTCACAATCCAAATTGGACATTGCATCACGATAGGTGGTTAGTTCATCGAAATCTACCACATAGCATCCATCTACGGAAAATCCATATCTTTCAGGTGGATTACTAAATCTACCAGATCTGCAAACGTTTTGTGTATATTGATCAACCACTTGATCATTCTCAACATCCTCATGTTGAGTGCTAGTGTCAACCAAACGTGTATTGGTTTGTGGTTTTTGATCCTCCTCAAGATCTACAGTTCTACTGCTAGTTCCATCCGTAAGGAACTTAGCTTCTAAGAACTCAGCCTTCTTGGCAACAAACTCCTTTTGTTCCAATGGATCATAGAAATAATATCCTATAGAATCTTTAGGATATCCAATGAAGATACACTTAGTGGAATGACTTTCTAACTTGTTTGAGGTGGGAGTCTTAACATAAGCCTCATAACCCCATACCTTTAAATATGATTGTGATGGAACCCTTCCATACCATATTTCAAAAGGTGTCGTTTCACTTTCTTGGTTGGGGCCATATTCAAAATACGAGCCGTCGAGAGCAAAGCGAAACCCCAAAATGATAGAGGCAATAAGCTTTTAGCCATCATAGATCGAACCATGTCCAACAGAGTTCGATTTCTCCTCTCAGACACACCATTGTGTTGTGGTGTTCCAGGTGGAGATAGTTATGAGACGATACCACAACTTCTAAGATGATCTCTAAAAGCATCACTTAGGTATTCACCTCCTCTATCGGTGCGAAGATTTTTTTTTCTTATTGAGTTGATTTTCTACTTCATTTTGGAAGATTTTGAACATTTCAAAAGCTTCATATTTGTGTCTTAGTAAGTACACATAACCATATCGACTATAGTCATCAGTAAAGGTATGAATTACCTCTCATGGTACCTAGTCATTGGCTTAAAAGGACCACATACATCCGAATGTATGATGCCTAATAAATCTTTTGCCCTTTCGGGCTTGCCACTAAAAGGTGCCTTGGTCATTTTACCTTGTAAACAAGATTCACATACATCAAATGAATCATATTCACTTGCTTTTAAAGGACCGTTCTATTGAAGTATTTGTATACGTTTCTTGTTTATATGACCAAGACGGCAATGCCAAAGATAGGTACCACTCAAATCCAATTTGACTTTCTTGGTAGTGTTTTGGTACAATGAGCTATCATATAATGTGTTTTCACGAACCAATTCATAAATACCATTAATAGGAATAGCTTTAAAATAAAATATGCCATTTAAAGAAACATGAATTTCATTTTCAATAAATGTTAAAACATAACCATATTGTCTTAATTGGGAAACAGAAATAATGTTTCTAGTCAAACTAGGAGCATACAAAACATTATTCAAAATTGCTTCCAAACCATTTAGAAGCTTCAAGATGTAGTCCCCTCAGCCTTCAACTTGAACTTTCGCCCTATTCCCCATGTAGAGGCTAACATCCCCTTTCTTGAAGTCCTTACTTCTTTTGAACCCCTTCAATAAGTTGCAAATGTGAGTTCCACATCCGGTATCCAATACCCATGTGTTAGAGGATATTAAATTTAGATCAATATGAATCATGTAAATTGTACCTGAGGTTTGCCTGGCATCCCTCTTAGCTCACAACTCTTTAAAGCATGGGTCATTTGAAGCTACCTTTTGCTTCTTCTCCACTTGTTTTGGTGGTGGCGCTCTTACCATTCCCTTTCCCTTTCCCCTAACGTACCCTTTGCCCTTGGCAACATTTGCCTTGGGTGCGGGGTGAGGCCTCTTCTTGTTCCCACCTTCATTGATGGTGAGAACGGGTAAAACCTTTTTACCCATGGCCACCTCGGCAGTTTTGAGCATAGAGTGAAGCTCACTTATGTTCTTATCCCACCCGTTCATGTTATAATTCATGACAAAGTTGTCAAACCAGAGTTGAGGATCGAATCCGTAGCTAACTCTTTCAAGACGGGACAGTTCAGCCTTTCGAGGCGGTCAATATGGCTTTTCATCTTAAGTACATAAGATGAAACAGATTGGGTGTCATCCATACGACATGCATGGAGTGCTCGAACCGTTTCGAAGCGCTCTACCCTTGCTTGTTGTTGGAACATTCCCTTCAACTGGGTAATCATGTTGTATGCTCCATGATGTTCATACTCCTTTTGTAGATCCGGAGTCATACTTGCCAACATGAGGCAAGACACTTGGACCGTGTCCTCAGTGTATTTCACCCAATTCATAAAGGCCTCCTCATCTTCCTCATTAGGTTGATCAGGAATCGGACCGTCTAAAACATATGATCATTTCTCTTGCTTGAGAACAATTCTTAAGTTTCGAAACCAATCAATAAAGTTATTATGGTTTAGACGCTCCTTTTGGAGAATGGTCCTTAGTGATAGAGAGTGAGCGGACGAGATTTCATTATTTTCATTATTGTTGGTGGCCATCTACAAAATTTTAACAAAGTTCAATTTTAGTATTTTCGATATCGTTCATAACTTTTAATAATTTAAAACTCTTATAAAATTTTAAATCTAGAATCCAACGTTACATTTAAATAATGCTTAGGTGACCTTTATCCCATTATTTAAATTAACAAGGTAGTCAACGTTTTGACAATTGCAACCCTTTGCAATTTCTAGGGTATGGGATCGACTTAAACATCATATGTGTGCTCGGCACGTTTATCCCATCAACACCTTTGTAAACCATATTGTAGGTGATCCATTAAACATGGTTTGCAAATCAAGTTATCTTACTTACACACACATGTGAGTTTTCCAACATAATTGGTTAGGTGATCTTTATCCCACAAATACGGTATCCCCACCTTAAATCACAAGTTCCCTCAAAATGGTTAGGTGACCTTTATCCTATTAAGAGTACGCAAGTGACTCAAGTGTTGTGCAAAAGGATGGTGTTTAACTTGTTTATAAAAGAAATATTAAGTTTTCATAATACTAGTTTAGAAAACTCTATGTACTTTATATTTGCATGCTTTCAAATACAAGGTACCTTATGGTTCATTTATAATAAAACCCCTTTTATTAGAATCATTAATCCTTTTAATAACCTTTTATTAATCACTTAATGATAAAGAACCATCAATTTTCAGCTTGTTAAGTTTGTTAATGAGTTTGTTATGTATATCCAAATATCAACCAACGACCATACAATCAAACAACCATACAATCAAACAACCAAACAAGCATAAACATACAAACATAAGTGCATAACCATAGCCACTAAGTTGACTACACTTGTTTGCCATCACAAGTGTTGTCATAAGTTCTTTCCTAAGGGTTAATAATGACACATCATATGTGTCCATGAACTCCCACTTGAATCCACATCCAAAACTTCAAGTGTCCATGCCTTTTGTGTCCATATTTGAATCTTCATCTTGTGCATCTTCCTTTTATAAAATTATATCCTAATACAATTTTCTAATAAAAGAAATGTACCTAATCTAAGAACAATAATGAATAAATAAATTACAACCCAAATTATAATCACAAAAATTTCAACCATTTCAAAACAAAACAACATGACAAATCACAAGCAACCAAAACCAAATCATCATAATGTTAAGGCTATATTATGCACCAAAATTATGTATCATATACAACATCCAAGAACAATAATGAATCCCTTATTTCAGCCCCAATTTTCTGCCAACACAAACCTAAAATCTAGGGTTTTGTCCAAGCACAATAATCAACCATTTGACATCTTTCTTTCAAGGTTTAATCACAAGCATGTAAGACATAACCTTGAAAGATATGGGATTCATTATATCATCACAAAACAGCCCCTATTAGGTTGTTAAAACCCCATAAAACCAATTTTACAAGGACCATTGAAGCATGCATTCCATATAACCGGCTCTAGATGCCATTGTTAGGTTTGGTCCATGTTTATCAAAGCTAGTTTACCATTTAAACTATAAAAACGCAGCGGATATAAGGTTAACACATATGGTTAATAATCTGAAATTTTTGATCATTTTAAACCAAAACTAAAACCCAAGAACAAGGATCATTTATATTTATGAAATGACATGCTATCAAAAACAAAAATGCAACCATAGGGTGTTCTTGAACTACCTTTCAAGAACAAGATTTTGTGGTAAGGAGGAGATGAAGATGATGATGCTCTTGTGTATGCAACCCTCAAGAAAGAAAGCCTCAAGCTTGTATACCCACAAGCCCTTCCAAACACCAAGCTTGTTAGGATGCACAACACCACAACTCTTTTCCAAATCACCTTGAAAGATCCAAAAATTTCAGCCTTTTGAAGCCTTGAATCCGAAAATTTCTAGCCTTATTTGAGAGAGTTCTCTTGCTTGAGTGTGTGTGAGAGAAGCCGTGTTAGATGGAAGAGTGCAAGAGTAGTAAAAGTCTTGCAAAGACCAAGACATAAAATGGTCCCAATGCCACAAGGGGGCGGCCGAATTTTATTCCAAATGGGTTTCCCCCCATTTTGTAATTTTATAAATGCACTCTTTCAATCCCTTAGTTTATAAAATTAAAACCTATTTTAATTTTAAAACATTAACATACTTTTATTTGTCATTATTTAACCAACTTAAATAATGAAACAAATAATTTCTCATGAACAAATTATACATATAATTTTGTTCTATCACAAAAGCAATGTTTTAGAAAACCAATTTTCTAAATAGGTGTCAATATTTATTTGTATGACTCATCAACAAATAAATATTTATCGGTGTTTGTATAGCTTATTATTGGGTATGACCCGACTTGGATCATAATGTACTAACCACATCAATCTTGTATGTGTCTTGGGCATATAAGATCCAACAACCGAGCCCCCTTTTTATACTGTTTTGAATTTCAATCGTGCGACTGGCCCCATTCGCATGGTTCATACGTACGACTGAGGTTCAATCATACGACTGACCTATACGCTTTCAACCAATCGTACGATTGGTTCATACTGAGGTTGCGAATCATGCGACTCGGCCATCCTCATGGTCCAGTCGTGCGATTAAGCCATACTTGTGATCCAGTCGTGTGATTGGCCCATACTTATGGTCCAATCGTGCGATTGGGACATACTTATGGTCAAGTCGTGCGATTGGCCCATACTTATGGTCCACTTGTGCGATTGGGCCATACTTATGGTCCAATCGTGCGATTGGCCCATACTTTTGAATTTGACTTCGTTTGGCCCTCTATTTGACATACTTATCTTTGATAAATGACATTATGACCATTGATTGTCTGAGACATGATCCTTTTAACTGAAAACCATTTGATCACCTCAGACGTGATCCTTTTAAGTGAAAACCATTTAATCACCTCAGATGTGATCCTTTTATCTTTCGGAAACGAGCTTTTCACAGTTAACGATCTGTTCATTATGTGACATTCACAGAGTTTAGTCCTGTTATGTAGTTCGACATCGACTCACCATAAACATAACTAAAACAGGAAAAATTTGAAATAAAACTGAAATAAGAAATATTTTTGTATTTTTCATTTGAGGAGAGTTGAAAGCATTTCCGCATCACTTAAACAATTTCTCCCCCTAAGCAGAACAACATCAAATATTAACATCATTTCTAGAAAGATTCACATGGAATCAGACAGACATAAAACATAATCGTTTGGGATCTTTTGTATTTATATCGATAACAGAGAACATTATATATACGATTCACAGAATCTCTTTCATCTAAGAATCAAAGGCACTAACAGAAAATCACGCTAGAGCTGTTATATAGCACACATTGATTTTGAACATCGAGAGATGTAGCCACGATGATTGTCAGTATATTTGTCTACATAAATCCATACACAGATTTTTGACACACATCGGTGATTATTTAGGTGTATTAAGTCAACAGGCATTTGTGGATCCCACGCTTATATGGTAATCAACCTTCCTCAGGAGATATTTGAGCGGTCTATAGATTTTTCTTAAGAAGAAACTATTCTAAGAGCTTTCAAGGAGATGCCAAGCCTCAGGTCAGTGCCATCGCACAGCAGAGAGGCGCAAACAACAATGAATTCTTAGAATATATAGGTTATGCTTATCCTCAGGTCAGTGCCATCGCACAGCGGAGAGGCACATTTCCTATCTTCTTGTTAGAGCAATTATAATACATTTAACGCAGCAATGACATTTGTCATTTACTTGATTGCACTTCACTTGATTAGCTTTATGACGTTTGTCATATACATTGCTCATGTTTTTGGTCATTAGCACACATTTGTGGCTTTCTTTTTGCTCCTCACCCCTTATTGGAAATTTATTAATTATGCCAACCAGGGATAAGATGGGAACCCACAACATGTTGATTGATTTAATTTAAGTGATTCATCAATGACGTCTACTAATCTATTGTGTTGAATCTACCGACACATCATATAATGGACATGCAACCCCTAGATCTACTTTCTTCATATAACCACAGTAACAGACTAGCTTACTATCATTTTTCAACTTATTAGGCTTTGACTTCTCAGACTTATAATTTTCTGTGACTTTCAATATAACATTTCAAAAATGAAAATCCTTTTGGTGTCCCAAACGATTCGATACCTGTGTACTATCATTTTCCATTATACTGAATCAATTTCTCGGATTTGATGTCTTTGCTTTTCAGCTTACTTGCCCCCTTCTTTTTTTAAGTAATAAATACTGAACCTGAAATCATTCTCCCCCTAAAATTCTAAAATATAATTTTTTAAGTAATAAATACTGAACCTGAAACCATTCTCTCCCTAAAATTCTAATACAGAAATTTTTTTCTTGATATTTTTAAGACAGAAAATAAAATAAAATAAATTTGACAGAAAAATTAAAGACTGTGAAACATATTGACGGACTATGAACTCGAATTTTCCTGAATCACATCGTCTTTCTTTTTGATGCCGTTAACCTCTAATAGATAATAAAAAAATTGGTTCGTCAAAAGGTTTTGTATAGAGGTCGGCACGCTGAAAATCCGTGTTAATTTTAATACTTCACCTTGAGCTGTAATATAGCCTCCTTTTGTTTTGTCCCCCTTTAATTTGTTTGACATTGAAAAGGAGAGACAAATTCTTGGTCATGTGCCTGGATGCCCCACTATCAATAATCCAGGTGTTAGTGATAGCGCTGTATCGGACAACCTGCACAAAAACAGAAAAGATTAATTTAGGAGTGGGACCCAAGCCTTTACTGGCTTGGGTTTACCAGAGGCATCACATATAACAAACTCCACCCACTGTCTTTGGGAAGTCAGAGAGACAACATTCTTCATCTTGTCCTCACTTTTAGACACACTTGATGATTTGGCTTTCCACAAATCAGTCTTGTGTAAGGCATGTTCGTGATAAATAGATGACTGGTTTATTTTTTTAACATTTTGTTTGCTTTCATCACCATGTTTACCTCAGACCTAACAGCTTTGCCAGGGGCTTGACTGTGTTGCCAGTGGTATTGCGGAGAGGTATTTGATCTTTTTATTTTAGAAAACCTAGGTTTATTATCTTGAAAAAGTTCAATCCTTCGTCTTGGTGTCTGATAGTAAGGACAGTTAGGAGATATATGTCCTCGTTTTCCACATCCATAACAGGATCTCCATTCAACTGGTCTAGGAGATCTTTTGTGTGGTGGGGATTATGGTCTAGGATTGGTCTTTTTCTTATCAACTTTACGTTTCTCACATTCTTTGACAAATTTAATTGATTTCACCTTTTGATTACCTTTTGCTCTCATTTTGTTGAGATTTTGTTGATGAACAGTTTAGAATGAGTTGGTTCTGAAATTTTAGGTTTTGAAATATGAACTTTTGAACCCAACCCAAGAGTAGCATAGCTATTCTCATCATCCTGATTTTCAAGGACAACCTCATCTCTTGTGCCAGAAGTTGTTGCTTCCTGGTCAGTAAATGAAGGCACAGGGTTAACTGTGGTGTCCGGATCACTGACTAAGGGTGTTGTTACCACATGATCCTTTATAGGGTTATTATTAACAGGTCGTCATTTGTGTTTAAGAGGATCGCATGTGGTGGTGGCACAACCTTATAACCAATCCCTTCCCCCCATTTCTTTTTTTGACCAAGTTTTTAACAATATGAGAGGAACTAGCAAGACTGTGAATTTTCTAATTTAAAGATTCAATTTCAACTTGAAGAATCGCTTTTTCTTTCTTTGTTTCCTCTATCGTTGTTAGATAGAACTTAATATCATTTGCTTGATTAAATGCAACAATCTCAGTTTCCCTAAGTTGCTTTCCTAACAGTTCAATCTTTTCTTTAAAACTGCTCTCATTTTGTTTTAACACCCTGTTAGCTTCAGTGCATAATTTTAAATCATTTACTAAACTGTCATTGTGATCTAACAATCGAGCAAATTTTAAATCTATGCTTTCACTAAATTTATTGCATTCTTCACAAGCATGTTTATCAAAAAGTTCATCTTTGGTACTTACCTGTGATGTGCTAGAGGTGTTAGCCATGAAAGCAACCTGAGATTCCCCGTTAGTTTGAGATTCTATGCTGGCAGCAGTCAATTCATCTTCAACCAAATAATCCACGACATCCATAGCTTCTTCAGCGTCTAAATTTGCATAATCAGCTATGTTATCTCCTTCACTCGTTGACCCGTCATCAAGATCTTCTACTAGTGCCACATTTGCTTCTCCATCAGAAAGAAATCTGAAGGACCAGTCCTGTCCTTCATCTCCTTGAGCAACCAAAGCCTTCGAATCCTGACTCGTTGAAGCCACTTTCTTTTCTTTGTCCTGACGGTTGATGGATGAAAAAGGGTTACCATTTCCTGTCTTCTTTGGTTTCACACACTCTCTTTTGAAGTGACCCTTTTCACCACAGTTGAATCATGTAACTTTGGTTTTATCAAAACCAAAAGTTGTGTCTTTTGTGGCAACCAGATTCTGCCCCGTCTTCTTCATAAATTCTTAGCCCTTCTCACAGCACTGGCCAAGGCCCACATGATATCCATTCTTTCCAACTCTGTCTTATCTACCTGCTCATAGTCCTCATCCACGAGATGACAGTTTCCTATCTTACCAGCAACCAACCCATCATATGAGTGTACAATCGCAGCGAGAAGATCCATATGCTCTTTTGCTACCTTAACAGTAACATTTCCCAGATTCTCAGTCTTCAGCTTTATAGGATTAGAGTCAGGGATATTATACTGAGTTCCAAATGATCCTGATGTCTCACTTCTAAAAGAACCACTTTGAGAAGTTCCGAACGTGTTGGAAACAAATGCTGTTTGAAGAGGTGCACCGGATGAAACTGGTGTGGGAACAACATTATATAGTGATGGATTCTATGTGTATGACCCTTTCTTGGACTTGTATTTCATCCTTAGCTCCTCCTCCCTCAACTTTAAGATAAAGTCATTGATGTCCGGAGTAGCTAGAACTTTGTTCTGTCTTAGATTAGACACAAAAGAATCCCATTTATCCGGCAGACCATCAACAAAGCTTGCAACTTTATCCTCCATTGAGGTAGTTACACCATGAATATGCAGCTCACTCATTAGATGATAAAATCTATCTATAATATCATCCAAGCTTTCATTTCCCATGGATAAGAAGTTATTGAATTCCTTCTTGAGTGTTTTAGCCTTCAATGCCTTTAAGGTTGCATTACCATCATATCTCTTTTCCAGCTCCTCCCACAGCTTCTTTGAATGATTATGTTCCGAAAACTGATGGAAAATATCCTTTGGAATCGACTGTGTCAGTAAGGCATAGGCTTTCTTTTCAGGTTGTGTAAACTTTTGCACTTCATTCATCCCACTTAGAGTCAGTTTAACTCCATTCGCGCTCCAACAGGTATAGTATAACCAGTCTCAGTTGAAGTCCACAAGTTTGGGTCAACTCCGTTAAGGTAGATTTCAAACCATTGTTTCCATTGCGGGTATTCATCCAAGGTTAACAGTTTTGGTGGTTTGTTATGATTTCCAATCTCATTTTCCAGAAGTAATAGATTCTGGATCCGTGAGTCCTTTCCAGCAGTAAACGCAGAGTTCTGATCGTCAATGGTTTCAAACTTGAAAATTTATGTATATGAAAGAGTCAATCGTGCAACTGGAGAGTACGGCTGAGTTCAATCGTGTGATTGGAGAGTGCGACTGAGTTCAATTGTGCGATTGAGGGATGCGAATGAGTTCAACCGTGTGGGTTAGCTTAATCTTGCGAATGAGCAATACGACTAAGTCTAGTCGTGCGGTGGAATCGTGCAATTGGGATTCAATCGTTCGATTGAGCCAATCGTTCGACTGAAGCTGTTGTGGATGAAAAATTCGAAACTTTGAGCACTTTCACACCAAAAAATGATTTTTCACGAACCCTAATCTGCAGTAATTCGAAACTCTGAACACTTTCACACCAAAAAAACGATTTTTCACCAACCTTAATCTGCCGTCAGTCAAAAAGTTTGAAACTTTTGAATCATGCACACTTCAAAAACACTTTTTGAATCAAAACACTAATCTTTTGAATTAAAACGTTAATTTTAACAAAACACCAATCGAATCCACAAAGAATCACGAGCCAAGGCTCTGATACCACTTGTTAGGACCGTGTACGTACGGAGTACTAACTGATTCAATTTGTGACCAGATCAAATAGTGCGGAATCCTATTTGATTGGCAATCCAATCTGTGAGAACGTAAACCCTGATCGATCTAACGATTAAACAACGTTAAGAATGAGTAGAAATCAATCAGGGACGAACTATGAAGTTGGATGGACGAACTAGGACGCTCTTGACAGCTAGGGTATAATAATATTCGAAGTGTTTGCTTTTCCACGAATTACGTGGTATTATAGGTTGCAGTGTACATTGTACGAATGAGCCATTAGCATGGTTCAGTCATGCGACTGAGTCAAGCGATTGATTCATACACACAACTAAACTCTACGAATGGTTCAGTCGTGCGACTGAGCCAGTCTTATGACTCAGTTGTGCGACTGATCCAGTCACCTGGTTCAGTCGTGCGACTGAGCCAGTAGTATGGTCCGTTAGCATGAATAACCACAATACTAAGTCAAACACATTTCTAAGTCATTATTAACTTAGAACTATGAATAACTACTACAAACCTATATATAATGTTCAGTCACACATGTAGTAATAAACGTTATAAGAATGCAATATAATCAATAGTAAATAGACATCCAAACATATATCATATTATAATAATACCCTTGTATTACACATATGAAAGAAATGAAAGACATAAACGTTTAAGTACAATAAACTAGGGACATCATGTATCAACACAAAGAAAATTTACTAAGTGTGAAATCTTCCGAAGTCAAAGATATAAATCTTTCAAAGCCAAAAGTGACGTCTTTCGAAGCTTGAAGAGAATGTCTTCTAAAGCTTGAAGACTGATTTTTTCTAAGGACTTAAAAGACATGTGTCCCTTACACACTTTTGACAAAATCTGAATAAATTTCCACTGCTAGCTCTAAAGACTCACTAACTTATACAAGTTGGTGATTATCTCCATACTTTTGTCAACTATACAGTATGGGGTCTATGTTTCTAACTTTCCACTCTTGTACTTTTATCCTTTTTGTAATGAAATAGGGTGAGGTATGGCATGTCATAGTCACATGTCAAATGGCAATCTGCTTTTTGACTTTACATTGATCTTGTTGTCTAGATTAGTGTCTAGCTAGCCTTCAAAGTATGGCCGGCAGTAGGTTGTAGTATAAAGTATCTCATATTTGGTTATCTACTAAAATCGCCCTTTGGGGGTAATCATTCTTAGGACTAAATATTGTACCACTTTTAAAATTACTTAAGAGCAATATACATCATTCTGAAAACCAATACTTGTGGTTTTAAGTTCTTTTCTTGTTTGTTCTTTGTTTCTTTGCCTAGTTCCTTATTTGATCTAGTAGGTGTGATATTCTCCAACTGTGAAACTGGTGCACTAATCTTGAAATTGGTATAAGAGCTTCTTAGACTCTTGATTGTAAGATCTCATCATCTTAAATCACACTTTAGTTTCACAAACACTTATTTGCTCAAATGGAAGCTCTCACTAAAGGTGATATAGAAACTGGCAACATGACTATGTCTATACTAATCACCTGATGACTTTGATACTTGGTGTATGAGGATGGAAGGCTTTATCAAGCCTGAAGATAGTAGGATGTGGAGATATGTAGTCTCAGGTGCTCACATCCGAAGCATTATTTCATCAACTACTGGAGCAGGGATGATTCTAAAGGACTGGCTGACTATTCTAAAAAAGACTGGAAGAAGATAGATATAGATCAGAAAGTAATGACTACTCTTCAAACTGCTATTCCAAACTCCATCTACAGAGGCTTCAAGAAGTGTAAGACTACAAAAGAACTCTGGGATGCACTAAAGCTAATGTATGAAGGGTCTATGGAACCCAAGGAAAACAAAAAAGATATCATGAAATAGCAGTTTGAAAACTTCGCCTTCAAGATAGGTGAAACCGTGACTTAATAATACTTCAAATATGTTGAGATTATGGATACTTTAATGGATATTGTAGTCAAACTTGAGAATAGGTACATAATGAGGAGGTGTATTGTAGGACAATTTGAGGGTGGTCAATAAAATCTGTTTCATAATGAGGAGAGCCTTAGAACACTTAATAGATCAAATAGGGGACCGAATTTAAGTAGATGATACTATAACACAAGTAAGTAATGAGACAAAACAAAGAACAAGAACAAGATAAGTATGGTTTTCAAGAATGCTGTATATTGCTCTGAAGTTCTATTACAAGTGTTACAAAGCATAAAGATAAATACAAGAACCTGAGATACTTATACAACATCTTACAGTTGGCTATACTTTAAAAGCCAGCTGTAAACACTAATCTAGACAACAAGATCAATGTACAGTCAAAAGGAAGATTGCTTTTTGACTTGTGACTATGATATTCCATAGCTCACATCCTAATATATCACAAAAAGGATAAAAGGTACAAAGTAGAAAGTTACAGACCAATGACCATAATCTATAGTTGATAAAAGCATGGACCTTTTCACCAACTTATCTAAGTTGGTGAGTCTTTAGAGTGGCAGCGGAAAGTTAACCAATTTTTTTATCAAAAGGTGATCAGAGAAAGCATGTCTTCTCTATCTTTGAAAGAAATCAGTCTTCAGTCTTTGGCTTCGGAAGATTTTGTCTATGAAGCTTCAGAATACTTCATATTTGGCTTGAAAGATTTGGTCTTTGGCTTTAGAAGATTTTACACTTAGCTTATTTCTATTGAGTTGTGTAAAACTTCCGAAGTAACTCTACTTTGCACTTCATGCATGCATGCTGGGAACTCTTTGGTTGCTTTGGTTGTATTAGCCTTAGTATAAACCTTACAAACTCCCCTAGGCTGATGCTACGAAAATAGAGAAGGTTATGTAACAGCCTGTATTTTTGTGTTAATTGAAAGTTAACGTTGTTAATTCTTGTAAGGGCTATTGATGGCATTTATGAAACTCATGGGTTGCTTATGTTTATCGTTTTAATTGACTTTAATTCTTTAATTACTACATAATAAATAAATGATAATCATAATATCGATAATAATAAAAATAATAATAAAACTAATAATAACAACGAAAATAATAATAATCATAATAATAATAAGAACAATGCTAATAATAATAATAATAACAAACAACATTCTTAATCTTGCAGTAATATAAGTTTTATTGTGTTAAAACTTGGAATTATTTAGTTTCTGCATAAAATAATAAAATTTTAAAACCTCAAGGGTTAAAACTGTAATTTAATTTAAACTAAAAACTAAAGTTGGGAACTAATTAAACTAAAGTATAGGGACTAAAGGTGTAACATTAAAAAAAACCAACACATCACCTTTCCGATTTTCCAGCGAGAGTCCGGCCAACCTGCGGCCGCGACTCCGGCCACCCCAAAAACCGGGTTTTAAGCCTCGGTTTTGACCCCAAATCATACCAAAACGTTCGTGGTTCTGTTTCAAACTCGAGGGGACAGGTTAATTCGGGTTTGAACAATAAATGGTGAACTTTTACAACCGAAACCGATCCCATAATGCCCAACATCAATCGACCTATAACGTATGCAATCATGTGAAATCAAATGATAGTTAATCACCTCAAGGACGTTTCTAAACTAAACACATCTCTAATTTCACCTGAAAACAACTTAATCATTAAGAACACTCTCGTGAAAACTCCGAACCTGCAACCTACTCGAACCATAATCACCGCACACTTTACCCAAAATTGATAGAGGGCTTTCATTCCCTATCATCTAAAGAAGCTAAACCTACAAGTAATTGGGTTATCATCAACCAAATCATCTTGGATCAATTCTCCGTCATCGATTTAAACTTCAATATAGGTAATTAAACACTACTATATACTCGATTTCATGTGGGGAACAAAAGCCCTATGCTTGATTTCATTATCAACAACGAATTTGACTTCAATTTGGATTAATCCGGATCTAGGGTTCTTGAGTTTGGGGGTTTCTTTATGATTGGGTTTTAAGATTTTTAAACCAAAACTAAACCAAGGCCTTGGCCCTGGTTCACTGGTTAGGTCGCTGCCCTCTTAAACATGAGGTCCTGGGTTCGAACCTGGGCACCCTCATGTTTTATTTTTAAAGGCTTTTTAGCCTAAAACAAATTTCAGAAATTTTTAATATATATAAAAATTATTTTATAAATTACAAATATTTTCAAAAGCCTCCAAATATTTTCTGTAATTTTTCTAAGTTTAAATAAAAAATGCTTTTATTAATAAAACATTTTAACAAAGCTTGTTTAATAATTTTTTTGGATTGAAAATAATAATTAGAAATTATTATTGGATCAAATATTCCTTTTCAGTTAATTTGTTTAAATAGTAAAAAACTTTAGTTATAAAATTTATTTAAACTTTATATACAACCTTTTAAATAATTATAATTGTTCCTTTTCACATCTTTGAATAAAATATAAATATATATTTTCCAAGAAAATATAAATTCATTCCATTTTGTTTAATATAATTAATTGATAAATACCAAATTGAAACCTTAGTTCTCGTTAATCCATTAAACTTAAATTTAACTTAACTTGCATATATATATATATATATATATATATATATATATATATATATATATATATATATATATTTTGGTGCCTTGTGATGGTTTACGTTGGAACGACGCCTATTATTATCCTTATTAATCGTCATTCTTATATTATTTGCCATATGAGTATTCTATATCCCTTTTCATATTTTTACACTTTGGGGTGAAACATGTTACTTATAATTATTGCACTTGTAAACTCGTTGATTCTTGTAAACTCATGGTAATTCACTTGTATGTTGTGGTTAGTTGATCTTAGTAATTACCATGTATTGATGATATATGTTCTATCATTAACTATTGCTAGCCTGACGACGTCATAGATCTATGGGCCTGACACGCCTGCTTGATTAATCCAAGTACACTTAGCTAATCGTATAAACTTGTAAACGTGGAAACTTGTAAACTGTCAAGGTTTGATTGTGCATCTGTCTTACATCCCTAATTACTTTGTTCACTAATTTATAACATGAATTGCCATCTTTTATATACTTATGTATTGAAAACTATGGAAATCTCACCAACATTATGTTGACCTTTTCTTTTTAACATATTTCAGGGAACGCCCAAGTTTGATGCAAATTTTGAAGCGTATTCACGTCTAGGAATAGACCTAGATTAATAAATAAATTGTCTTGGATTACTTCATATAATGTTATGTTTGTTTTCATGTTTGAGACTTATGTTTGTAATTTACTTTTGAAACTTATGATTATAATATTTGGATTTAAATAATAGCGTTATGTGGTTGTGAACGATCTTAACCCTCACATCTTGACGATTCCGCCGTCAAGGTTGGGGTGTGACAGATTGGTATTAGAGCCAATAACTATAGGGATTTAGGTTATTAGAAATGGTGACCTAGACTATAGTTTATGCATGAACCTTATAGAATAATATTTTCTATTCTTGTAAAAATGTATCATTTGCATGCTACATAATGCTATGCCTTCTTATGTGAAACTTGATGCCTTAGCATAGGATTGCCTTATCAAAGCTTAAATTTTGTTACTTGTCTTCCCTAAACTTATCAATGACTCTTTGATTCTCCCTGATAAATGAAGCTTCAAAATCTTATTCTCGACCACACGTGTGATCGTATACTTTATGTCTATGGCTTAAATCTTTTGACATTATGTCTAATCTATACAAATCTCATCAAGGTTTTGATTCCATAAACCTAAGAAATATTGTGTGACACATAGACACCTGTATTTCAGGATTTCCTGGCAAAAGGCCTTTGGGCTAAGGTAAACATTTCGCATAAATCCTATGGGACCAGTTATGCTTAACTGGGGATTTCTGGGATGAGTGATAAACAGTGGTCAACATACACAAGTTTCTAAGGCAAATGGGTCAACTTACCTTGACGTGTCAACGTTTCTAAATGGTAATGCGTTACCAAATAGAACCATTCCGTATATCTTACAACTCTTGACTTGTTCTTGTTTAAATTGCTATCCTTTGTTATCCTCATTCTCTTGTCTAACTCATTTTGTATATCCAGCATGTCTCGTTACCATAGAAAGTTTGGGAGTTCCAATCGTAAACTCGCGGCAATGATCGCCCAGCAAATGGCTGTTGTGCTCCCGTCAATGGTTGCTGAACTTAGCAACACTCTCATGACCAATAACAACAACAACACTAATGGGAACAAAAGTGGTGAGAATAGCAACAACCAAAATGGGAACAATCGCACCTGCACTTTTAAACATTTCAACTCGTGTAAACCCGCTAGCTTTAGTGGAAAAGAAGGCGCCACTGGACTTCTCTAGTGGTTTGAAGGTATGGAGAACACATTCATTGTTAGTGAGTGCCCCGATGAGTTCAAGGTTCGCTATGCTGCAAGTGTCCTTCAACAACGGGCACTAACATGGTGGAATAGTGAAAAGAGAAACCGAGGGGCTGAAACTACCTTGGCATTGCCTTGGGAAGAATTTAAGGATATAATGATCCAAAAGTTTTGCCCGAGGAGTGAGTTGCAAAAATTGGAGGAAGAATTCTGGAATCTCAAGCAGGATGGTGGAAATCATTTGGCTTATTCCACTCGTTATCACGAGTTGAGTATGCTTTTACCACATATGGTGGACACTGTGCCCCGTAACATTGAGAAGTTTATCAAGGGGGTACCACCTCAAATCCAAGATGCCATGGTGGGTAGTAGGCCCACAAATTTGGAAGAGGCAATTACTATCACCGCACAGCTCACTGAGAATCATATTAGGGCTGGCACTATGTCGGTGAAAGGTGCCAAGTCTGCTTCAAAGGTGACACCCGAGGCAACAAGGGAGGTAAAGGCCGAGTCATCCTCTCAAAACTAGAAGCGTAAGTTCACTCCGACACGCAACTACACTGTGACAGCACCAAATGTTCCTCAAAGGCAAGTGGTGGTTGGAAATCAAGCTCCCGTGGTAGGGCTTATGCTGGCCCATATCCGATGTGTAACACGTGCAAGTACCACCACGCGAGCAACATTCCATGCCGAGTCTGCTCGCTGTGTGGGAATTATGGGTATTTGGTGGCTACTTGCCTTCACGTGCCGAACAACACTGTGATGCTTACCGACCGAACCTGCTATAACTGTGGTTAGCCTGGGCATATTCGTCCGCAATGTCCTTGCAATACGGGAACTGTGCCACCGGCTCATGGAAGGGCTTTCAACATCAACACCAATCAAGCTCAAGCCAACAATGACGTGGTGAATGGTACGTCGTTGAATTTCTTTTAATCGTTCTTTGCCTTGTAAAAGTTCCTACCTGTGTTCATCATACCAATAATAGGTCATTACTGAACAAGTATGTATCTTATAAATAGTCATTATGATTCTGTACTATTTCATTCAGGTGCGGATAAGAGTTTCGTGTGCTTGGAGTTTGAGCCTATTTTTCTAAGCCGCGTTCTAATCTGGAAAGATCCTTTATGGTCGAAGTCGCCGATGGAAAATCGATCGTCATCGAAGTCGTGATACGCGATTGTACCTTGAGTCTTAACGAGCACGACTTTCTCATCGACCTTATTCCTATGCAACTGGGGAGGTTTGATGTTATTATCGGTATGGATTGGTTAGCCAAGCAACATGCGGAAATCATATGCTTCGAGAAGTGTATTCGAATTTCTTTACCATCGGGTGATACTTTGAAAGTCTTTAGGAAGAAATCATCTCAAAGACTCAAACTTATGTCTTGTATGAAGGCCCGAAAGTGCTTAAGTAAAAATTATGTAGCTTTCATGGCTTACGTAGTCAACACGAAAGCCAAGGGTAAAGAATTGAAGGATTTCCTGTTGTGCGAAATTTTCCCGTGGTGTTTCCTGAGGATCTTAATGGGTTACCTCCCGTTCAGGAAGTTGAATTCAAGATTGACTTGATCCCTGGTGCAAACCCTGTGGCTAAGTCACCTTATCGTCTTGCACCGTCTGAAATGCAAGAACTAGCTAGTCAACTGTAAGGCCCCGTTCCCGGGCACCTTACGGTTGGTCATTCATCGCACATAAAACATTTTAAAACGTATATTTACTTTGCAGCGGAATTTAAAACTTTCATTAATAACTAAAACATGTCATTTCATAACATTACAATTCTTGTTTTGATCTCAAAATACAATGACATGTCAAAATATGGATGCCAGCCTCATCAACTGAGTAGACGTCTCGTGCCATCCTCAGCAACACTACCTGTTAACTGGAAACACATCAAAGTCAGCGTTGCTGAGTGAGTTCTAGTTTTTATATTAAAACATACTTTACTTACCATCAAAACCATTCTTACATACTCACGATCATACAACATACGTACACGTAGATAATATTATTATTATCTTCATCATTCATTCATTAACTTTAGTTCGTGTACCGTTCATCGTTAACGTTCACGTTCTTTCTTAACTCTTTCTTTCGTTCGTACGTTTCTTACTTTCATTCATACATTCGTTACATACATCCGTACGTACATTACGTTCATTCTTACGTTCATTTCATTTATTCGTACGTTCATTACTTTCGTGCATCCTCTATCCTTCACTTCCTTCTAGATCCGGTCACACTTTACCCTCTTCATGGCACACAGCCATGATTACTGAGGTCGAGTGACAAAGATCCCGTTTCATACGTCATCATTATGTTCCTTCCGTTCATTACTTGCATTCGTTCGTTCTTTAGCTTTCATTACGTTCATTATCTTTCATTCATTTCATACTTTCTTTCTTTCACGATTACCTTTCTCATTCATCAACTCACGCGATACTCCCGACTCATGCCCGAAGACTGATACTGTGCCGGGGCCTGCTCACAAGCCCCCGACTCATGTCCGAAGACTGACACAGTACCGGAGCACGCGTTCCGTTCCTCATTCGTCTCATCTCACTCTCTCGCACTACTCCCGACTCATGTCCGAAGACTAATACTGTGCCGGGGCCTGCTCACAAACCCCCGACTCATGTCCGAAGACTGACACAGTATCAGAGCATGCGATCCTCTACTCGTCAAACTAGATCCTGTCTCATGCAATACCCCCGACTCATGCTCGAAAGCTGATGCTGTGCTGGGGCCTGCTCACAAACCCCCGACTCATGTCCGAAGACTGACACAGCACCGGGATACGCGACAAAGATCCCGTCGATTCAATCCCCTGGATTGAACTCCATCCGAGTCTGTTGCAACGCAAAGTTGCTCACCTCACTGTCTCGTCTCATGCAATATCCCCGACTCATGTCCGAAGACTGATACTGTGCCGGGGCTTGACAAACAAACCCCCGACTCATGTCCGTAGACTGACATAGTACCGGGATACGCGACAAAGATCCTCTTTCAAGTCTGTTGCGACACAGAGTCGCTCACCTCATACATACACTCATTAGCTTTACGTTCATTCATTCGTTCATTAGTGCATGCACTCATTCGTTACGTTCCTCTTTCATTATCTTCCACTTTACGTTACATACTACTTTCAATTCATTCATTAACGTTCAACGCAAAGCCCAGGGAAGACAAACATACAATAAATAAAAGGAACATACACATAATCATAAACATACATCATCACCATACAGGCATCATCACATGTTCATAACACACATCCGACATACAATGCAATCACACGTACCGCCAGGCATACCTCACACATAACATCATGCGCGTCATCATCGTCAACTCATCATCATACATTGTCTTACATTATCCATGCCTAACTCATCATCTACAACCCCGAGGGTTCGAGTCTAAGCCCGCACTTTCGAAAGTCGGATAATACCACGGACATTCGGGCGTATGGACACCCTTCAGTCGTCTGGCCTCCATGCGATAGGCCTTTCATTCGGGTGACTAGACCTTCGTTTGGGTGGCTAAACCTTCATTCGGGTGACTGGACCTTCAGTCTCCCCCCATTCAGGTGACTGCCCTTCAGTCTCCCCTCATTCAGGTGACTGGCCTTCAGTCTCCCCCCATTCAGGTGACTGGCCTCCAGTCTCCCTCATTCATGCGACTGAGCTCCAATCTCCCCTCATTCGGGTGACTGAGCTCCAGTCTCCCCTCATTCAGGTGACTGAGCTCCAGTCTCCCCTCATTCGGGCGACTGAGCTCCAGTCTCCCCTCAATCGGGCGACTGAGCTCCAGTCTCCCCTTATTCGGGCGACTGAGCTCTAGTCTCCCCTCATTCGGGCGACTGAGCTCCAGTCTCCCCTCATTCGGGCGACTGAGCTCCAGTCTCCCCTCATTCGTGCAACTGAGCTCCAGTCTCCCCTCATTCGGGCGACTGAGCTCCAGTCTCCCCTCATTCGGGTGACTGAGCTCCAGTCTCCCCTCATTCGGGCGACTGAGCTCCAGTCTCCCCTCATTCGTGCGACTGGGCCCAGCTGATGCAGGATGGAGTTCATCCCGACTGCAGCCGAGGGTTTTCGGCCCCCAAACTCACCTAAACCCATTTTGAGCCCAAATCGACCATCCTAAGCCTTAGGGAAACATACCATGACCTCATTTGAGCATAACCACGCATGAAATCAAGCTCCAAACGCATCATACACATACACAAATGCATAAAAACGGGTTTACACCCAAAAACTCGAAAAATAGGGTTTCAGATGTGTTCCAGCCCAAAATCATTCAAAAACGTGTAAAAGAGGGGTCCTAGAACTCACCTTAGTAGCCTCCTCGGTTAGGGCTTCGATTTGACCCGCTATATGTCGATTTTGGCTCACGAACCCGCTTGAACCAACTTTCTTCTTCTCTTTTTCCTCTTTCTCTCCTTCCTCTCTGATTTTGCAAGTATGGGGAGAGGGTAAGGGCTGCCCTCTCCCTTAAATACCCCTCGTCCAATCGCCCGAGCTTCATGCGATTGGACCTTCAGTCGTCCAAGCTCTATGCGATTGAACTTTCCAGTCGTACGATTGGGCTCCAGTCGTGCGATTGAGCTTCAATCGCATGACTTTCATGCGATTGGACGCTCCAGTCGCATGACACTCCAAATTTAAAATTTTCGGGCGTTACATCAACTTTACGAGTTGACCGATAAGGGTTTTATTCAACCTAGCTCTTCACCATGGGGTGCACCTGTGCTGTTTGTGAAGAAGAAAGATGGTTCATTCCGTATGTGCATCGACTATCGGGAACTCAACAAGCTTACTATCAAGAATCGATATCCTCTTCCTCGAATCGATGATCTTTTCGATCAAATTCAAGGGGCTACGCAATTCTCGAAGATTGATCTACGTTCGGGATATCATCAATTACGTGTTCACGACGACGATATTCTAAAGACCGCGTTTCGTACTCGATATGGACATTACGAGTTCATGGTTATGCCTTTTGGCTTGACCAATGCACCTACTGTGTTCATGGATCTCATGAATCGGGTATGTAAACCGTATTCGGACAAATTCGTGATCGTGTTCATCGATGATATTCTTATCTATTCCAAGACAAAAACCGATCATGAGTTGCATCTGCGACAAGTTCTCAAACTTTTAAAGAAAGAACAACTATACGCCAAGTTCTCTAAGTGCGAGTTCTGGCTTGAAGAAGTTCAATTCTT
Organism: Flaveria linearis; assembly: GCA_024085815.1. NCBI lineage: Eukaryota > Viridiplantae > Streptophyta > Magnoliopsida > Asterales > Asteraceae > Flaveria > Flaveria linearis. The sequence goes on from CM044015.1 coordinate 25,957,611, forward strand.
AGGTCATGTCGTGAATAGCCAAGGAATTCACGTCGACCTGCTAAGATAGAAGCCGTGAAAAACTGATGTGTTCCAAGGACCCCAACCGAAGTTCGTTCTTTTATGGGTTTAGCGGGTTATTACCGTAGATTCATTGCAAACTTTTTGAAGATTGCTAAACCACTTACGATGCTAACTCAAAAGAATCGACTCGTTGAATAGGGACCCGAACAAGATGAGGCTTTTGAGACGTTGAAACGCAAGTTGTGTAACGCTCTTATTCTAACACTCCCCGATGGAAACAACGACTTTACCGTATACTGTGATGCCTCTAATCAAGGTCTTTGTTGTGTTCTCATGCAACGAGGAAAGGTCATAGCATATGCGTCGAGGCAATTGAAGGTTCATGAAGTGAACTACACCACCCACGATCTTGAACTTGGTGGCGTGGTTTTTGCTTTGAAGATCTGGTGACACTATCTTTATAGGACGCAATGCATAGTATACACCGATCATAAGAGTCTCCAACACGTGTTCAATCAAAAGGATCTCAACATGAGACAAAGACGTTGGATCGAGTTGATTAGCGACTACGACTGTGACATTCGCTATCATCCTGGAAAGGCGAATGTTGTAGCCAACGCGCTGATTCGCAAGGTCCACAACAAGACTGTCTCGCTTCAATAAATCCTATATCAAAGGAAATGGTTTGACACATTAGGGAATTTGATACCGACATTCATGTGGATGTTAATGAGGCTACTATCATGCTTCAAACATAAGGATTGATAGTGATCTCGAGTTATGCATTCGTGAGGCTCAACAAGCAGCATTAACCGACGAAGGAAAAGATGAAGATTTGGCGTCTAACGTTCGGTCACAACTGGAGACAGAACCAAACGGCATGTGGTACTTCTTGAATCGACTTTGGACCCCGAATCGTGATAATCTTCGTCACTTCATTAAGAACGAAGCCCATCAAACCTGATATTCCATTCATCCTGGCTCTGATAAGATGTACATGGACCTGCGTGGTCAATATTGGTGGCTGGAAATGAAGAAAGACATAGTGTCTTATGTTTCCAAGTGCCTTACATATGCAAGAGTCAAAGCCGAACACCAACGAACGTGTGGTTTACTTGAACAACCCGAAATCCCTATGTGGAAATGGGAACATATATCCATGGATTTCATAACCAAGTTACCTCGTACTCCTCGTGGCCATGATAGTATATGGGTGATTGTTGACCGTTTGACCAAAACGGCACATTTCATACCAATACGAGACACTTACAAGGTTTCAAGATTGGCTCGAATCTACATCGATGAAATTGTGAGTCATCATGGAGTGCTGTTGCATATTATTTCCGATCGTGATGCTCGTTTCACTTCGCACTTTTGGTCCTCCATGCGAGAACTCTTGGGTACTCAATTGGATTTAACTATGGCTTACCATCCCCAAACGGACGGTCAAACCGAACGAACAATTCAAACCCTCGAGGACTTGCTACGTCTTTGTGTCCTTGACTTTGGTGGTGACTGGGATACGCACTTACCGCTCGCGGAATTTTCGTATAACAATAGTTATCACTCGAGTATCAAAATGGCACCATTCAAAGCACTTTATGGTCGTAAATGTTGTTCACCGATTTGTTGGACCAACATTGGTAAGAACTTATCACTGGTCCTGAACTTATACAAGAAACGACCGACAAAGTCTCTATAATTCGCAAGAACCTTGAAGTAGCAAGAAGTCGACAAAAGAGCTATGCCGACAAACGACGTATGCCATTGGAATTCCAAGTTGGAGATATGGTTCTTCTAAAGGTCTCACCATGGAAAGGTGTTGTTCGCTTTAGAAAGATGGGTAAACTGGCCCCGAGATTTGTAGGACCTTTCAAAGTCCTTAAAGGATTGGGAAAGTGGCTTATAAATTAGAACTACCTTCCGACCTTAGTGGAGTTCATATGTGTTCCATGTCTCAAATTTGAGGAAGTGTTTAGCTGATGAGAGTCTGCATGTTCCACTGGAAGACATCCAGATCGACGAGTCATTGCATTTTGTTGAGAAACCTGTTGAAATTATGGATCGCATTATGAAGAAGACTCGAACCACAACTACTCCAATTTTCAAGGTTTGTTGGGAAAATAAGTGTGGAGCTGAGTTCACATGGGAGCATGAGGACCATATGAAGGAGAGATACCTGCATTTGTTCGCTTAGTTCATTCTTAATTTCGGGACGAAATTCTTTTAAGTTGGGGAGACTGTAACATCATGTATTTTTGTGTTAATTGAAAGTTAACGTTCTTAATTCTTGTAAGGGCTATTGATGGCATTAATGAAACTCATGGGCTGCTTATGTTTATCGTTTTAATTTGACTTTAATTCTTTAATTACTACATAATAAATAAATGATAATCATAATATCAATAATAATAAAACTAATAATAACAATGATAATAATAATAATCATAATAATAATAAGAACAATGCTAATAATAATAATAATAACAAACAACATTCTTAATCTTGCAGTAATATAAGTTTTATTATGTTAAAACTTGGAATTATTTAGTTTCTACACAAAATAATAAAACTTTAAAACCTCAAGGGTTAAAACTGTAATTTAATTTAAACTAAAAACTAAAGTTGGGAACTAATTAAACTAAAACTAAACTACAGGGACTGAAGGTGTAACATTAATAAAAAAAACCAACCCATCACCCTTCTCGATTTTCCGGCGAGAGTCCGGCCAACCTCCGGCCGCGACTTCGGCCACCCCAAAAACCGGGTTTTAAGTCTCGGTTTTGACCCCAAATCATACCAAAACGTTCGTGGTTCTGTTTCAAACTCGAGGGGACAGGTTAATTCGGGTTTGAACAATAAATGGTGAACCTTTACAACCAAAACCGATCCCATCAATGCCCAACATCAATCGATCTGTAACGTATGCAATCATGTGAAATCAAACGATAGTTAATCACCTCAAGGACGTTTCTAAACTAAACACATCCCTAATTTCACCTAAAAACAACTCAATCATTAAGAACACTCTCGTGAAAACTCCAAACCTGCAACCTACTCGAACCACAATCCCCGCACACTTTACCCGAAATTGATAGAGGGCTTTCGTTCCCTATCATCTAAAGAAGCAAAACCTACAAGTAATTGGGTTATCATCAACCAAATCATCTTGGATCAATTCTCTGTCGTCAAGGCTATCTCCTTGTTTATCCTTATCGATTTAAACTTCAATACATGTTATTAAACACTGCTATATACTCGATTTCATGTGGGGAACAAAAGCCCTATGTTTGATTTCATTATCAACAACGAATTTGACTTCAATTTGGATTAATCCGAATCTAGGGTTCTTGAGTTTGGGGGTTTCTTTATGATTGTGTTTTTAAGATTTTTAAACCAAACTAAACCAAGGCCTTGACCCTAGTTCACTGGTTAGGTCGCTGCCCTCTTAAACATGAGGTCCTGGGTTCGAACCCGGGCACCCTCATGTTTTATTTTTAAAGGCTTTTTAGCCTAAAACAAATTTCAGAAAATTTTAATATATATAAAAATTATTTTTATAAATTCTAAATATTTTCAAAAGCCTCCAAATATTTTCTTTAATTTTTCTAAGTTTAAATAAAAAATGCTTTTATTAATAAAACATTTTAACAATGTTTGTTTTAATAATTTTTTGGATTGAAAGTAATAATTAGTAAATTATTATTTGACCAAATATTCCTTTTCAATTAATTTTGTTTAAATAGTAAAAAACTTTAGTTGTAAAATTTTATTTAAACTTTATATACAACCTTTTAAATAATTATAATTGTTCCTTTTCACATCTTTGAATAAAATATAAATATATATATTTTCCAAGAAAATATAAATTCATTTCATTTTGTTTAATATAATTAATTGATAAATACCAAATTGAAACCCTAGTTCTCGTTAATCCATTAAACTTAAATTTAACTTAAATCTTGCATATATATATATATATATATATTAGGTGCCTTGTGATGGTTTACGTTGGAACGACGCCTATTATTATCCTTATTAATCGTCATTCTTATATTTATTTGCCATATGAGTATTTCTATATCCCTTTTTCATATTTTTACACTTTGGGGTGAAACATGTTACTTATAATTATTGCACTTGTAAACTCGTTGATTCTTGTAAACTTATGGTAATTCACTTGTATGTTGCGGTTAGTTGATCTTAGTAATTACCATGTATTGATGATTATATGTTCTATCATTAACTATTGCTAGCCTGACGACGTCATAGATCTATGGGCCTGACACGCCTGCTTGATTAATCCAAGTACACTTAGCTAATCGTATAAACTTGTAAACGTGGAAACTTGTAAACTGTCAATGCTTGATTGTGCATCTGTCTTACATCCCTAATTACTTTGTTCACTAATTTATAACATGAATTGCCATCTTTTATATACTTATGTATTGAAAACTATGGAAATCTCACCAACATTATGTTGACCTTTTATTTTTAACATATTTCAGGGAACGCCCAAGTTTGATGCTAATTTTGAAGCGTATTCACATCTAGGAATGGACCTAGATTAATAAATAAATTGTCTTGGATTACTTCATATTATGTTATGTTTGTTTTCATGTTTGAGACTTATATTTGTAATTTATTTTTGAAACTTATGATTATAATATTTGGATTTAAATAATAGCGTTATGTGGTTGTGAACGATCTTAACCCTCACATCTTGACGATTTGCCGTCAAGGTTGCGGTGTGACAGGTTACTCAAATATTGACAATCCTCATCAGGATCAAGACCATTCCTTTCTTCATCATTTGGTCAGGATCCCTCAGACTCTCATAATACCTTCTCATGTCATAAACATGATGCAGAGAAAGATCAAGCATGTCTTGCCAGAAGTAGACATATTGACCTCCTTGATCTCTAGTGACATACCATTTTTCTGGATTTGCAGTAAAAGTCCAGGACAGGATAGGTCTCCCAGCTGCAAGAGGCTCTACATGTGTTGGACTTGGTAGAGCATCCTCTTCTTGAGTTACCTTAGGATGCTCTGACTCATCCTAAGGTATAGAGGTGGATGCCTTGGAATTCTTCTTCTTTTTAGTATCCCTCTTCATGGCCATCCCTTTCTTCCTCTTTGCAGACTTTAATTGAGAAGACTGGCCTTCAGTACCAGGTTGTTCTTGTGTGTCTTTCTCAGTTGGGTCCTCTTCCCTCATAGGTTCAGAAGGAGTGGGATCAGGACCATACTATGTCAGAAGATGAAGTTGGCTATGGTCTAGTACTGGGTCCAGGATGTGTTGTCTACTGGGGTTCAGCCTTGACCTCAACTTCAGGTGGAGCTTGACTTGGTGGAGAAGGAAAGTCAACAACCTCTCCCTTTTTAATCTTCTGCTTGATCACTCTAATGTGCTCATCCATGGTGGATAGAGATATTGGACCAAGTCTCCTTCCGGAGAATCCATACAGCTTCAAGAAGCTCATCATCCTTTGCTTATCAACAGACTTCTTTTGACTCTTTTGGACGATGGCTCTGGACTTTATAGCTCTTAGCAGCCTTTGTTTCTTTTATCACTTGTTGCTCAAGCTGCTTGAGGTACTCAACTCTATATACTCATATGATAAGGGAAGAAGTACAGATGCCTGATAGAGGCCTATGGCACTTAGGTAGCTGATCGTATTTTATCTGTCTGCTTCCTTGTCTACCTGAGGTTGTTACTCAGTTGCCACAGCCTCTATCTCAGGACTTTCTTGAACTGGGGAGAAGGTAGTAGCATGCTTGTAGAGTCTTTTCTTCCTCCTTCCTTTCTTGGTCTTGAGGAGAAATTCCGCATCCTCTGCCTCTTTCCTCTCCTTTAACAACTCAGTGTCAGCCAATTCATTAAGCTCTTCTAAGGGAAGAGACATGAGTTCATCAATATTGTAGTTCTTGCTCCCCAGGTAGTTTAATTTGGCTGCCTTTAACTCATCATCTTGAGTGTTTGGCCTGGGGCAGCCCTGATTGTAGCTTCCATGAAGCCTGGGGACCCACTTGAACTCTCTCCCCTTAGCCTCCTCTTCCTTTATCTCTCTCCTCCTCCATAATCTCCCCAAGAGTCATCTTCCTTTTTTCTTTATCATTCACAGGCCTTGGAGACTCAATGTGGAGAGAGCTTTAGCATTCATTGCTTGGTTAAGCACTTAAGCTTTGGCTAGAGAGAGGTTGTGAAGCACCTTCACCAGCTGGTGCCTCACTGAGGGTAGAGGATGTTGAAGTAGTTCCTATAACAAGGTTCACAGGTTCTATCACTGGGTCTTCAGTCAAGGTTTCCCCTTTGATGATAATCTTAGGGTCCACCTCAACATCCAGTTGACCAATGACATTACTTATTTGCCTTTGTGTTCTTCTAAATCTAAACTCTTTAACAATCTTGGCTTGAATCCTCTTAGATAGTTTGTCAGCTTTCCTGTTTTGACTAGGATTAGCAAGTGACATGTGGACTAGAGGAAGACTATCATAGACTTCAAGGTCTGAAAATTGAAGACCTCTTACTGTCCTTGAAGCCTATGCAGTATGAGCGGTCTTCAGCATCATGGGGTGGGTAGGCATAGCCCTTCGAATACCCTCGTCAAACAGACATTGTGTGAGTGCATCCACATCAATGTGAACTTAAGGAGGTTTCTGAGTATGGACAATTGCAAGTAAGGGTGGTGAATTCTCAATGTCCATACTTTAAGAAGAACTCCCAGTATCTATGATTGCTAGGATTTTCTCCCCTTTTTTGGTAGCATCACCCTCTTGCATAGGTGAGCTGGAGGTTAGGTCCACCATATCCACAAGTCTTGTGGACCTAGTTGAGTCCTTTTGAGTGGTCTCTCAGCTGACTTGCCTTTAAGATCAGTGATCTCAAGTTGCTGGTCATTGACCCTCTTTTACAAGGTAGTCACCTAAGATTCCAGATGACTAACCTTTAAGGCTAAATAGGTGTAGGTTCTAATCAGTTTATGCATATTTAGTTTCAGACTCCCCTCATCTTCATCAGAAGAATCATGGGGGATAAGAGAATAAGACCAAAGTTTTCTTCCTCATCACCAGCACTATGTTCTTGGCTGCTGGATTTCCCCTGCACTATGACAACTTCAAGTGAAGTGTCAACGGGCTGGTTTGCCATGGTCGAGGTCTTAAGAATGTAATCACGTGAGAATCTCTTCCATATGGACCTCCTGAACGTATTCAGGGAGATCCACCTCAGTACATGGTGGATGATGTGGGCTAGACATAGGTGATTTTGGAGCACTCATCTCACCTTGGGCAGGGGTGGAGAAGAGAGAGTCATGGTACTCACAAAATCCCATGTCTTCATTATTATAGAATTCTAGGTTGGGTATGGGTTGGTTGAGATCTATAGGCAGGGGGTTGTAACTTTCCCCTGAAGGTTGTTCACTAGAGTTTTAAGACTTTGAGGGAAGGCTTAAGGCTATTGGGGTTGTGATCTCATCAGCCTGAGCATAAGGAACCTCAGCACTAATCCTTAAGGAGATGGGAGTGGTTTGCTCCTCAGGGGAAGTAGGAGCTCCAGTGTCCACTTCCTCTTGCATGGGTGAGGATATAGAAGCCTGCATAACCTGAGTAGCTTGTGCAGGGGTTCGTTTGGATTTCCTTATGCAGGTGATGGTTATTTGAGGTTGTTTGGGTGGTTGACAAGTAGAAGGTGTGGTTTCAACACTAGCTGGTGCTGCTAGGTTGTCACCTTAAGCAATGAGCTCTAACATTTTTGGGATGAGGGCTGTTTCTACCCATGAGAAGCCCACAGTAGGCTTTCTTATTATTTTAAAGATGCCGGGCTTCATCTATCCTATTTTTAGAATATTATCTGTTCCCCTTAACTATGAGCCCAGTTCACAGTTAAGAATATGCTGGACATATCTAGGGAACATATAATATTCTAACGAGTCCAAGTTAGATAGTAGATTTGTATATACAAACCGAGAGTACCTGAACTTGACCCCCTAAACCATCCCATGGACTATGTAGGAAAGGTTTTCAGGAATTTAGTCCCATCCTCCATGCTTGTTATATAGACAATGGATGACTACATGGAGGAGGTATTTCCACTGGGAGGGGACCTTCCCTTTTCTGAAGGTTTTTACGAAGTAATCACCTTCATAGACTATCTGCCTGAAAGACTGGTTGACAACATACTTTGGGACGGACAAATCGCCTTCTATATCATCCAGCCTTAGATGAGTATTGATGGAGGCTGGAGTGATGAAAATTGTCTTCCCCTGCACTGTAGCAGACATTACCTTCTCCTATACATAGTGACTTCTTGGTAGGTCCTCTTCAACTCTAATAGTTGATCTTTATAAAGTGAAGGATCTAGGTAAGGTAGGTAAAGTAGTTGGATAGAGTCAGGAATCGACAAACCTCTGAGTAACCAGGATCTTTCTCAGAGTTCAATAGAGCAACTTGATTGTGTTGCCTATGCAAATGCATGGAAAAATCTAGTTGGTTTCTTCGATTAAGGTTGGCCATTAGTGAGTAGCTTTGTGGTAAAGAAAGGTAAAAACAAAGTTGATTTGTGGGTGAATTTAAGTTAGAGAATTTTGCAGATGAAAAGGGGAAAGTGAAAGAGGGGGAACCATTGAGTGTATTTATATGAAATGGATTTGAGACAAAGTTAATACAAAAGAATAAACTTTGAAATTCGGATACCGGACCCACCTCACAAAAAGCACCCAAAAAGGTAGTTTTCTTGGAAGTCAAAAATCTTTCAAAGGTAATTTGTCTTCGGAAGCTTTATAAAAACGTCCGAAGCCAATTTTGACTTCGGAAAATTTTCCTGAGCTTTGTGGAAATTTTGCTTTGATAGAAAAATACTTAGAGTATTTTCACTTCTAAGACATATTTGGTTTTGAAAGAGATTAAACTAAGAAGTTTTATTCATTAAAGAATAAAACTTCCGAGGCTTAATTGCTTTCACAAGAAAATTGCTCTTAAAAACATATAAGTACTTAGAAGCATATTTAAGCTTCAAAAGATATATCAGAATTTCTTCTGAAGGTAAATTTATTATAAGTAGTTATTAAGTTTGAAGACATAATGTTGTTCCGAATACAACTTAACGTCTTCCGAGAGGAAATATGTCTAAAGTCTCCAAAATTCTAAGGAATATCATTTGAAAATTTTTCTTTCAAAGTAAACTAGGCTTATGTGGGTGATAATATAGATAACTTAGGACACACATGTTTTAGAAATAGTCTTGAGTTAAGTTTAAGAAAATCTACTCAAAGTTAATCATCCAAATAGCTGATATAAAATATTTAAATCTCTGTTCATAGAGAATTTTATGAACAGATAAACATATTATTCATTTGTGTTAACTTTGACTAGTTTTATCAATCCCTTTCCAAAATTATCTCTAATTAAATGATACCTGATGTTGATGTGTTTTGTCCTTGATTGCTACATAAGATTCTCTATGATAGAGATAGCAGTGTTTTTGTCTATGTGGATTGGTGTCTCTTTGAAGTTGAATCCGTAGTCCAACATCTGATTCTAAATCCAAAGCACTTGAGCATAGCAGCTAGCAGCAGCAATGTATTTAGCTTCAGCAGTTGATGTAGACACACAAGATTATTTCTTGCATTGCCATGAGACTATCCTTCCACCAATGAATTGACATCCCCCAGATGTAGACTTTACAGTCATATTGCAGCCACCATAGTCACTATCTGTATAGGCATACAAATTGAATTTAGAATTCTTTGGATATCAAAGGCCTAGTTTAGGAGAACCTTTTAGATATCTAAGAATCCTCTTGATTACAACTAGGTGTGACATCTTAGGGTTGGCTTCATATCTTGCACAAATGCATGTGGCAAACATGATATCAGGCATGCTAGCTGTGAGGAATATAAGAGGCCCAGTCATAGCTCTATAGCGATGTTCATCCACATACTCCCCCTCAAGATCAGGTCTAAGGGAGTGGTTTCTTGCTATGGATGTCTTTGCAACCTTACATTCAATCATGTTGAATCTTGTAAGTATGTCTTGCACATACTTTGACTGACTTATGAAGATGCCATTATCAACCTGCTTCACTTAAATTCCAAGAAAGAAATTGAGTTCCCCCATGGCACTCATTTTAACTCTTCTCTTTATTAGCTTCTCAAAGTATTTACAGAGCTTTGGATTAGGTGACCCAAAGATAATGTTATCTATATAAACTTGAACCAGTATCAAGTCATTCCCTGTTCCTTTGATGAAGAGTGTTCCATCTATAGTACCCCTCTTGTAGCCATGCTGGCAGAGATACTGAGATAGTGTCTCATACCACTTCCTTGGAGCTTGGTGCAACCCATAAAGAGATTTATCAAGCTTGTTGAAATAATCAAGATCATCAGGGTCTGCAAAGCCAGGTAATTGTTTAACATATACTTCCTCATCTATCACCCCATATAGAAAAGCACACTTAACATCAAGTTGGTGGACTTTGAAATCCTTGGATGCAGTAAAAGCAAGGAATATCCTAACAGCTTCAAGTCGTGCCACTAGAGCAAAAACATTTGTCTAGTCAATCCCCTCTTCTTATGTACACCCTTGAATAACTATTCTAGCCTTATTCTTGATGATAAGTCCTCTATCATCTTTCTTGTTCCTAAACACCCATTTGGTACCTATGGTGGTCTTCCCTGGAGGAAGAGGACATAGGTTCCAAACCTCTTGTCTTTTGAATTAAAGCAACTCCTCCTGCATTGCTTCAATCCAACTTCCATCTTTCAACGCCTCATCAACTTTTGTTTCTCTATCTGGGATAAGAAGCAAGTGTATAGACAAACATTTTTGTCATGGGTCTGTCCTCTTGTTCTCACCCCTGTGTCAACATCTCCAATGATGTTTATGGTGTAGTGTGACTTGTGGATCCTGAGTTGATGAATCACAGCTAGTTGATTGGACAAATCCAAATTTGTGAACTTTAGATCTGTTAATGAAGTGTCACCCACCACATCAACGCACTTATCAAGGAAAGCTTGATCTAATGAGTGTGTGACATCATTGATATTTTCTTCCATAGAATGGTTATCAACATCAAGAAATTCTTGATCACTATCACCACCATCATTTCCTCCTACATTTGAAGCTCCTTAATTTGAGTTTTGTGCCTCTGAGCTGGAATGTGTAGGCTCTTTAGATGTATCAGCTGAATTTATCATGGTTTTGCTGATAGGAACTCCATCTGTAGGGTTAGTTACCATTGAAGCTGAAGTAGTGTTCTTGCTTGGTATTCTCAGCTTAAATCTTGGATCAGGATCTCCTGTTGACAAATTACCTGTAGATCCTGAAACATTCTCACAAGATTTGTTAAAACAGTTGGTAACTAAATCAAGATCAAACAACCAATCAAGACAAGAACCTTTCACTCTGGGAGTGTGCTCATTGAAGGTCACAATGGCTGACTCCTTAACTATTCTAGTTCTAAGATCGTACACTCTATAAGCCTTAGCTTGAGAAGAGTATCCAATAAAGTGTCCATCATTTGATTTCTCAGCAAATTTGGCTACATGATCTTTCAAATTCAAGATGGTGCAAGGACATCCAAATGATATGTGGAAACCAATGAAAGGTCTTCTTTTGTGCCACAGTTCATAAGGACTCTTGCCATGAATCTTAACTACTAAAACTCTATTTTACATATAACAGACAGTGTTGATTGCCTCTACCCAGAAGGCGATGGGAAATTTAGAGTCAGACAACATGGTTATTGCAGCTTCAATAAGTGTCTTGTTTCTCCTATCTACAACACCATTTTGCTGAGGAGTCCTAGGAGCACTATATTGTCTTGTAATACCCTTTTCATTATAAAATGTGTCAAGGATTTGGTTCTTGAATTTAGTTCCTTAATCACATCTTATGGTCTTGACCTTGTGATCACATTGATTCTTTATTTTTAGAATGAAGTTATTCAAGATCTTTGGATTATCATCCTTAGTTCTAAGGAAGAAGACCCAAGTGAATCTTGTGAAATCATCTATGATCACCAAATAGTATGAGGTCCTTCCTAGACTCATTACACTAGACATAATCTGGGTGATCTGGGGTCTACAAAGCTAGGTAGTTGTTTGACATGCACTTCCCCATCAATCATCCCATATAGAAAAGCACACTTGACATCAAGTTGGCAGACCTTAAAATCCTTGTATGCAGTAAAGCAAGGAATATCCTAACAACTTCAAGTCTTTCCACTGGAGCAAAAACATCTATGTAGTTTATCCCCTCTTCTTGTGTGTACCCTTGAACAACTATTCTAGCCTTGTTCTTGATGGCAAGTCCTCTATCATCCTTCTTGTTCCTAAACATCCGTTCGGTACCTATAGTAGTCTTCCCTTGAGGAAGAGGACATAGATTCCAAGCCTTTTGCCTTTTAAATTGAAGCAGCTCCTCCTACATTGCTTCAATCCAACTACCATCCTTTAAAGCCTCATTAACTTTCTTTGGATCTATCTAGAACAAGAAGCAAGAGTATAGACAAACATTTTTGTCATGGGTTTGTCCTCTTGTTCTCACCCATGTGTCAACATCTCCAATGATGTTTCTGGTGGGGTGTGACTTATGGATCCTGAGTTGAGGAATCATAGCAAGTTGATTAGATAGATCCAAATTTATGAAATTTAGATCTGGTAATGAAGTGTCATCCACCATATCAACACACTTATCAAGAGAAGCTTGATCCACTAAGTGTGTGACATCATTGATGTTGTCTTCCATGGAGTGGTTATCGGCATCAAGAAATTCTTGGTCACTGTCACCACCACTATTTCCTCCTATATTTGATGCTCCTTCATTTGAGTTTTGTGCCTTTGATTTGGAATTTCTTATCACCTTAGATGTATTAGCTGAATTTGTCATGGTTGTACTGATAGGAACTCCATCTGCAATGTTAGTTACCATTGGAGCTGAAGTGGTTTTCTTGCTTGGTCTTCTCAACTCAAATCTTAGGTCAGGATCTCCTGTTGATAAGTTATCTGTAGATTCTAAAACATTCTCAAAAGATTTTTTTAAAATAGTTGGTAACTAAATCAAGATAGAACCTTTAACACAGGGAGTATCCAATGAACTTCACATTGGCTGACTCCTTAACTACTCTACTTCTAAAATTTTTACTCCATAAGCCTTGGCTTGAGAAGAGTATCCAATGAAGTGTCCATCATCTAATTTCTTAGCAAATTTGGCTACTTTATCTTTGGTATTCAAGATAGTGCAAGGACATCCAAATGATCTGAGGAAACAAATAAAAGGTCTCCTTTTATGGCATAGTTCATAAGGAGTCTTATCATGAGTCTTAACTTCTAAAACTCTATTTTGCACATAGTAGGCAGTATTGACTGACTCTGCTCAAAAGGTGATGGGGAGTTTAGAGTCAGATAACATGGTTCTTGCAGCTTCAATAAGTGTCATGTTTCTCCTCTCAGCAACACCATTTTGCTGAGGAGTCCTGCGAGCATTATATTGTCTTGTAATACTCTTTCATCACAAAATATGTCAAGGATTTAGTTCTTTAATTAAGTTGCTTGATCAAATCTTATGGTCTTAACCTTGTGATAACATTGATTCTCAATTTTTAGAATGAAGTTTTTCAAGATCTCAGGAGTCTCATCCTTAGTTCTAAGGAAGAAGACCCAAGTGAACCTTATAAAATCATCTGTGATCACCAAACAATATGAGGTCCTTTCTAGATTCATTACCCTAGGGGGGCAAAGATATCCATGTGTAATAAGTGTAGGGGTGTAGTGATAGAGTTTCTTTCCTTTGGTTTGTGAGACACCTTATGTTGCTTCCCTTTCAGGCTTGCAATACAGTGATCATTACTTGTAAACTCTTTGTTTTGCATTCTAGTTACCAAATTATTCTTAACTAATTTATTCACGTTCTTAAAATTACATGGCACATTCTTTTATGCCAAAGGAAAGACTCATCACTTTTGCTTTAGATAGAAAGCAAGAAGTTCTCCTAAACGAGATGTTTCCTGCAAATTCATCTTGTACATGTTCCCTTTTTTGGAGGCTGTAAGTAGGATATGCTATTAAGGAATGACCACCCTAGGCTAGAGAATAATGCACTCATGATCAGTGAAGAGCATGTTGTGTCTCTGATCACAAAATTGGGATACACTTGGTAAATTGTACCCAAACACCTTGATAAAGTTTAACTTTTCAATGCTGAGGTTACCATTTATGACCATGCCCCTTCCAATAATGTAACCACCTGCATCTCCTCCAAAAGCAACTGTCCCTCCATCAATCTTCTCAAAGGTTTGAAGCAAGGAGCCATTGCTTGTCATGTGCCTGGAATAACCACTATCAATGATCCGTACATTCCGTTTGGTCTTTATTTGTTCTTACACACAAAGAGATGGTTAGTTATATCGGAAACCCAAGCCACATTTGTCTTGGGCTTATCAAAGTGAATTGAAGACAACAGTGAATGATCCTATGTTTAGACTTTAAGGATCATCTCCTGTTATTGATGAAGAACTTTCAATCACATGGTCTTCCTTTATCTTCCACACCATCTTTGGAAGATTAGACTTGACCTTTAACCCTTTGGAAGTTCTGAAAACATTGGAAGTTTTGGAGACTAGACCTTCGGAAGATCTTGCCTTCACTGCAGCAAGCTTAAGTTCTTTGAAAGCATTCCTTTTTCTGAGACCAAATTTTCTTCCGAAGGAAAGTTTTCATTTGTCTTCATTTCCACTTTGGAATTTTTGAAAGGAAGAGATTTTCCTTTGGAAGCTATCTTCTTCTTCTTCTTAGAAGTCTTCTTCTTAGTCATATGTATATTACTTTTAAGATTGTAGATGCGATCCTTGAGAAGATGAGAACTATTACCACACATGATGCAATCAACTGGCTTCCTTTTAATAATCTACTTTTGAGTAGAAGGCTGAGCTTGATCACTTTCCCTTTCCATCTTCATCTTCTCAGATGATGTAGAAAGTGTCTTACGTGATGCTTGCTGTTAGAACTGGATGGTTCAGGCTATGTGGCAGTGGTACACAACTGATCAGCCCTTCTTTATCCTTTAGAGATAAAGACTTGTTTCTGCTTGGAGTTGAAAGTGGCCCTGATCTCTTGAGCCTTCTTTGATATTCTCTTGGCTACTCTCATCAAGTTCTTCATCTTGGACTTTTTCATCCCCGGTTCTTTCCTCTCCTTAGGAAAATGGTGACCCTTCTTAGGATTATCTTTTTCACTCATCTCATATCCATCCTTCATTATCTCCTCTTCATCCTTTTCTTGAGTGGGCTCTATGAGGGGAAGCTCATCTTGACAAGTTTCAAACCTTGGAGATCTTACAGATAGTAGAGTGTGCGGAGGAGCTATCTTAGTAGATCCTAGTCCTTACATATTCTAGTAACAAACTTTTGCATGCAAGGATGAATATAATATGTTCTTGAAGGTCTCTTCTTCAAGAACACATTTTTCTATCCTGGCTTTTGATCATAAGCTCAGCCTGACATTTTGTTAAATTAGTGATAAGATCTTTGATTTGAGTCATGTAGTTAGTGTGTTCATGTTTAAGAGTTGAAATTGTAACACCCGGAAAATTTGACAAAATAAAAGAAAGAAAAATAATAGGAAAAAGAAAAAAAAAGGAAAGTATCTTGAAATAAAGGGAAAGGAGCCAAAGTGGAGGGGGCCAAAGTGTAAATAAATACAAAACCCATTATTTTAATATATATGGGGAATGGCCGCCCATATCAGCCTTTCGCATCTGCTTTTGTCGACCAAAAGAAGAAATAAGAAGAAGATCAAAGTGTTCTTCGGTTTTAGAGAAAGAAAGAGGCTATTCTTGACCAAGGTAAGCAATTGTTGCATAATTGACTTGGTTTTGGTTGTGTTTTCGACTAAGAAACCGAGAGTACATGTTCTTATGTGTTTTTATGGGTTCGGGTTTGTATGTTCTTGGCTTGTTTAGGTGTCTGAACTTGTGTATAAGCAAAGTTGGAGGAGTTTTGCTTGTTTGCTACAAAAGGTGAGTTCTAGACCCATCTTTTGCTTGTTTTACGACCTTTTGGGGCTGGAAATGTACAAAAGATTTTACAAGTGTTGTATATATAACCATATGTATTTATGTTTGTATGTTGATGTTTTATGGTTGTTCATGCTTGTTTGATGTTTAGAATGGTAATAACAAGCTTAGAATATGTTAAGATGATGTTTGCGACAGAAAAATAACTTAGAAACATGTATATAGGTGGCTATGCGCCCAAACAGGGCCCATGCGCCTAAGAAATTGACTTAGAAAGCCTAGGTGAGGCTCATGCGCCCAAACAGTACCCTAATGCGCCTAAAATATGGTCTGTAAACACTAAGTATAGGCTGATGCGCCAAAACAGTAGCTCATGCACCTAGAAATGCCTTAGAAATACTAAGTGTATGCCCATGCCCCTGAATAGTGGTCCAGGCGCCTAGAAATTTGGCCAGACGCCCCAATAGTGCCCATGCGCCCAACATTTTACTCAGGCGCCTAAGTGCAGGCTCATGCGCCTGAACAGTAGAAACGCCTAGAATTAGGCTAAAAATGCCCAAGTGTAAAGTCCATGCACCCAAATAGTGATGAAACACCTAAACAGGCTTCATATGCCTGCATAGTGTTAAAACGCCTAGAACACTTAGAATTTTTTTGAGATTTTTGGAAAGATTAGAATTTTAGGGTTTTGATCCTAGTTTGACTTAAGGCTTATATGTGCCTATTTTATGCATGGTTATGTTCAGTTCTTATATATATATTGATGTTTGACTTTACGTGGTGTGTTTATAATCATAAACGTAAAGTATTACCATTAAAAGAAGAGATAAGATTAATGATAATAAAAGTGGAACACAAAGAACAAATGAAAGAAAAGGCTTGCAAGCAGATTGAAAGAAGGATCATAACTCATGAGAGTTGTCAGCTTAACTGTGTGTATTATAGCATGCGATTTTGGCTAACCCATGAGGGTTCACACACAGGGGAATCAATCTTGGTGATTGATCAATCGTACAAAACGAGATCATCGTCACTTTGCCTCGGAAATAATGAGGGGCTTTATGCCTGGATATGAAGTGGTTTGTGCTAGAAAATGATGAGGCTTTATGCCCGGGATGGTGGCTTTAGGCCACGATGGGGGTAAAGTTTTGACAGGATCTAGAAACAGTGAAAGATAATGATAAAGTACGAAACAAACGAATACGTGAGATAATGATAAAGTACGAATTGAACGAAAACGTGAGATAATGATAAAGTACGAAACGAACGAATACGTGGGATAATGATAAAGTACGAAATGAACCAATACGTGAGATAATGATAAAGTGCCAAATGAACGAATACGTGAGATAATGAATGATGAATAAGGTTATATCTTGTTGTGTGTACGATGAATGCTCATGTAAGAAAGTAAAGAAAGTATTTTGATAAGAAAGAGTATTATTGTATATAAACTGTAAAAAGTGTTTCAATACCTTAAAACTAGGACTTACTCAGCAACGTTGGCTTTTATGCATTTTAGTTGGTAGTTAATGTTGCTGAGGATGACACACGGGGAGGCTACTCGGCAGGGCAAGACTGGGATCTATTCACGTATAATAGTATTGTTATTTTGTAATGCAATTGAATGAGGCTTTTGTAATTTAACAATGTTGTATTGCTTAACAACAGTATTTATCAATGAAATAAATGGTTTTTGATAACTTATTTCTGCTGCTTATTTTATGAATTATGTATTATATATGAAATGATGCGATGATTGTCCAACTGTGAGGTCTCTGAGAACGGGGTCTTACAAGTTGGTATCAAAGCCGAAGTTTAAGTAAATTGGGTAAATATTTTCAAAAACGTAATCATAAACTTAGAATAGGACTAAAGGAAAGGGATGCCAACCCGAGTAGCTACGTGCCATCAGGTATTTCTTTTCTTGAAGTTAATTGGAGTTATGTGCCTGTGGTATTTGATTATGTGCTCATGGTAGATTTAGATACTGATGTAGTCAGGATAGGAATTGCTTGGGGGTGTGAAGAGTATCACAACTGGCCACTGTAATTAGGGACTTACTATACTTAACATAAACTGAGCTATTACCTTGAATGACTGTGTTAGTGTTTGAATCTCAGTATTAGAGAATGGCTGGAGGTAGATCATCTAAGGCCTCTAGGGGTGGAGTACATGGTGGACGTGGTGCTGAACCACATGTTACTAGGAATAAGGCTAAGACTGTCGAGAGGGCCCGTAAAGAGCCCGAGGTGCATCACTAGGAAGGTGGTGATGAGAGTGCAAACTTAAGGGCCTTAGTGAAAGAGGCAGTAGTAGAGGAAGTGCACCAAGTCATGTAGACGTTCTACCATCTATGGTGGCTAAAGTTATTAAGGCGGTAAGGGAGGATGAGAAGAAAGAAAGGAGGAGGACCATAGGAAGAGAGGAAAGAGAACGATCGGAGACTGAGATGGTTGTCTCGAGTGAGGAGGAGGAGGAAGAAGCATTGCAGGAAACTGCACAAGGCTGTAATTATGGGGAATTTCAGAGATGCAAGCCCTCAACATTCGATGATTGGAAATGTTGCTGTTGCTCACCGATGGGTGAGGGAGGTGGAGGCGGTACTTGATATCAGCGAGTGCCGAGAAGATCAGAAGGTGAAGTTTGCTACCCACTCGTTTATGTAATCGGCCTTATGCTGGTGGGACAACATTGTCCAGGCTGAGGGTAGTAGGGCCATTGGCATGATGAAGTGGCCAGAACTGAAGAAGTTAGTAGTTGAGGAATTCTGTTCTCACCAGGAACTCGACAAGATAGATAGGGAGTTCCTACAACTGGAGGAAGGCACCAGGACACACCAGCAATACACCACTAAGTTTAATGAGATGGCAAGGTTGGTGCCGGATCAGGTAACACCGGTGTCCAAGAAGATCAAGAAGTACATCTAAGGATTGCCATCTGACATCCGCAGGCATCTGATTGCTGCTAGACTGGGTACCTTTCGGTCGGTAGTAGACCTGGCGGGTAGGCTGTATGATGAAAGAGAGGAGTTAGTGGTGGTGGAAGTGAAGAAGACGGGTGGTGGTGACAAAAGTTGGGGAAGGAAACGGTTTGGGCATGGATGTTCCACCCCAAACAGCAAGAAGGCAAGAGTTGGTGATCGACGAGCAATTGCAACAGGCTCGGGAACGAAGAGGTGTGGTAGATGTGGAAGGGAGCACACGGGCGAATGTAGGTGGGGAGAGAATGTGTGCTTCAAGTGTGGGAAGCGCGGTCATGTGGCGAAGATGTGTGGAGTTATATGGTGTTATAACTGTGGCGAGGAAGGCCATGTGAGTAGAGATTGCAAGAAGCCGCGGGCCAAGGGTTCTGGAATGAAGAAAAAGCCGGCAGAAGGAGGACAGAGGGCAAGTGCTAGAGCCTTCACGATGACCACAGAGGAGGCCAGGGTAGACCCCGATGTTGTGTCAGGTATGTTTCTAGTAAATCAAACTTGTGCCTCTGTATTATTTGATTCTGGTGCTAGTAGGAGTTTTATTTCTACTGCCTTCTGTGATAAATTGTCTATTAGTAGTAGAAGTATCGATGAACCTTTTGATGTAGAAACTGATATTGGTAAGTCTACCAGAATTATTGATATGATAGACGACTGTGCCATAGAATTAGAATGTCATAGGTTTTCTGCTAAATTACATGTGATGCCCCTAGGCAGATTCGAAGTAGTACTAGGGATGGATTGGTTAGCAACCTATAAGGAAACATCACGTGTCGCAAGAAGATGATTCGATTAATTACGCCCGATGGAAGTTCGATGACAGTCAACGGTAATCGCGTTACTACGGTTCTGATGGTGATTTCGATGGCGGTGGAAGAAAAGTGCATGAGAAGTGGATGTAGTGCCTATCTGGCCTACGTGAAGTATGTGGATACGTCAGTACCACAATTATCTGATATGATGGTTATGTGTGACTTTCCGTACGTGTTCCCAGAAGATTTACCAGACATGCCCCCGGAATTACGAGATTGAGTTCCAGATTGATTTGATACCCCGGTGCTCAACCGCCAAGGCACCGCATCGGTTAGCTCCGATCGAGATGAAGGAACTAATGGCTCAACTACAGGAGTTGATTTATTAGACCGAGTATCTCTCCATGGGGTGCTCCGGTCTTATTAGTGAAGAAGAAAAACGGTAGTATGCGGATGTGCATCGACTACCGACAGCTAAATAAGTTGACGGTGAAGAATTGGTATCCGTTACCGAGGATTCACGACTTGTTTGATCAACTCCAAGGTGCCAGTTGGTTCTCAAGGATAGATATTCGATCTGGTTACCATCAACTGAAGGTGAAGGAACAGGATATTCCTAAGACAGCTTTTCGCACGTGTTATGGACACTACGAGTTTCTCTTCATGTCTTTTGGTCTAACTAACACGCCAGCTGCCTTTATGGATTTAATGAACCGAGTGTGTCGGCCAATGCTAGATAAATTAGTGATTGTGTTTATTGATAATAACCTGATTTATTCGAATGATAAGAAGGAACATGCTGGCCATATACGCGAAGTGTTGGAGTCACTTAAAAGAGAGAAGTTATATGCTAAGTTCTCTAAGTGTGCTTTTTGGTTGCGCGAATTTCAATTTTTGGGTCATGTTGTTAATGCTGAAGGAATCATGGTGGACCCGATGAGGTAGTGATGCAATGGAAGTCCCCAAAGACGCCATCCAAGATTCGTAATTTCTTGGGTTTGGCGGGTTATTACAGGAGATTTATCCAAGACTTCTCCAAGATAGCCTCTCCGTTGAGTAAGTTGACCCGTAAAGATGTGAAGTTCGCATTGGGTCAAACGTAAGAAAATGCTTTCCAGGAGTTGAAGATGAGATTGACTCAAGCTCCTGTTTTGACTTTACCCGAAGGGAGTGAAGACTTAGTGGTATATTCAGATGCTTCTTATTCGGGATTGGGTTGCGCGCTAATGCAACGAGGAAGGGTAATTGCCTATGCATCCCGATAGCTGAAAATATATGAAGTCAACTACCCTACTCATGACTTAGAGCTTGCAGCGGTGGTCTTCATGTTGAAGATTTAGAGGCACTACTTATACGGGACGAAGTGCACCATCTTCACTGACCATAAAAGCCTGAAGTATTTCTTCGAGCAAAAGGATCTCAACATAAGACAGAGAAGATGGTTAGAGCTCATCAAAGATTATGACTATGAGATCCATTATCATCTAGGTAAGGCCAACGGTGTGGCCGATCCCCTTAGCCGAAAGGAGAGACCCGGGCCGATTCAGGTGAAGGCTTATCAGTTGGTTATGACCGCTGATGTGATGACTCAGGTGAAAGACTTTCAAACTGAGGCGCTGAAAGAAGATCGCCTAAATTCTGAACGAATGAGAGGTCTAGTCATAAAATTAGGTGAGAACGCTCTCAGTTTTAGAACCTAAAATGGGCGGATGTGGATCCCTCGTTAAGGAGACCTACGAGGGCGAATTATGGATGAGGCTCATAAAACTCGATACTCGATTCATCCCGGTGCCACGAAGATGTACCAGGACATGAAAAAGGATTACTGGTGGCCGAGAATAAAGCGTGATATGGTGGAGTATGTGAGTAAGTGCCTTACTTGTTCGTAAGTGAAGGAAGTGCACCAAAAGCCATACGGGAAGATCCAACCATTGGATATACCCGAGTGGAAGTGGGAGAATATCACCATGGACTTCATTAGTAAGTTACCTCGTACAACGAGGGGGTGCGATACTATTTTGGTGATAGTTGATCGTCTAACCAAGAGTGCTCACTTCTTACCGATCCGTGAGACATATTCATCCGGGAGATTGGAGGATCTATTCATCAAGGAGATTGTAGCTCGTTATGGTGTGCTAGTGTCTATCATGTCGGATCGTGACACCCGATTCACATCCAAGATTTGGAAGAGATTCCATGATGCTATAGGGATGAGGCTACACATTAGCACGACTTATCATCCTCAGACAGATGGTCAGTCTGGGAGAACGATTCAGACGCTCGGGGATATGCTTTGAGCAAGCATGATCGATTTCTCATACAACATAGTTAGCCGAATTCTCATACAACAAAGTTATCATGCCAGCATTGGTATGCCACCATAAGAGATACTATACAGTAGAAGGTGTAGGACTCCCATATGTTAGGGAGACATTGGACAGAAAGAGTTGGGAGGTATCGAGGTGATCGAGGCTACGACTGGAAATTTAGAAATGATCAAAGCCTTTATGAAGGCAGCCAAAGATAGACAGAAGTCGTATGCTAACAAAAGGCGTAGACTAATCGAGTTCAACATAGGTGATAGAGTCATGTTGAAGGTCTCGCCTTGGAAGGAAATTATCCGGTTCAGAAAGCAAGGTAAACTGAGCCCGAGTTAGAAAAACCTGATGGGTTAAGTGGAATTCATCTGACATTCCATGTATCTCATCTAATGAAGTGCTTAGCTGATGAAGATATGATTGTACCACTGGATGATATCGAAGTGGATGAACAACTCAATTATATAGAGCAACCAGTGGGAATCATCGACAGGAAGGAGAAGAGATTGAGGAGTAAAGTGGTTCCACTTGTGAGGGTGTAGTGAAACATCAAAAGGGTTTGGAGTCTAATGGGAGACTGAAGAAGAGATGAGACAACATTACCCGCAGTTATTCAAAGAGTGATGGGTTTCGGGGACAAAACCTATTTAAGGGGGTGGACTTGTAAAACCCGGAAATTTTGACAAAATAATAGATAGAAAAATAATAGGAAAAAGAAAAAGGGAAAGTATCTTAAAAGACAGGAAATGAGCCAAAGTGGAGGGGGCAAAGTGAAAATAAATACAAAACCTATTATTTTAATATATATGGGGAACGACCGCCCATATCAGCCTTTCACATCTGCTTTCGTCGACCAAAAGAAGAAAGAAGAAGTTTAGAGTGTTCTTCGGTTTTAGAGAGAGAAAGAGGCTGTTCTTGACCAAAGTAAGCATTTGTTGCATAATTGGCTCGGTTTTGGTTATGTTTTCAACTAAGAAAATGAGAGTACATGTTCTTATGTGTTTTTGTGGGTTCGGGTTTGTGTGTTCTTGGATTGTTTAGGTGTTTGAACTTGTGTACAAGCAAAGTTGGAGGAGTTTTGCTTGTTTGCTACAAAGGGTGAGTTCTAGACCCCGTCTTTTACTTGTTTTACAACCTTTTGAGGCTGAAAATGTACGTACAAAAGATTTTACAACTGTTGTATATATAACCGTATGTATTTATGTTAGTATGTTGATGTTTTATGGTTGTTCATACTATTTTGATGTTTAGAATGGTAATAACAAGCTTAGAATATTTTAAGATGATGTTTGGAACTGAAAAATAACTTAGAAACATGTATATAGGTGCCCATGCACCCAAACAGGGCCCATGCGCCTAAGAAATTGACTTAGAGAGCCTAAGTGAGGCTCATGCGCCTAAACAGTACCCTCATGCACCAAAATATGGTGTGTAAACACTAAATATAGGTTGATGCACCTAAACAGTAGCTCATGCTCCTAGAAATGCCTTAGAAGTACTAAGTGTATGCCCATGCACCTAACAGTGGTTCATGCACTTAGAAATTTGGCCAGACGCCTAAGTGTTGGGTTCATGCGCCCCAATAGTGCCCATGCACTCAACATTTTACTCAGGCGCCTAAGTACAGGCTCATGCGCCTGAACAGTAGAAACACCAAGAATTAGGATGAAAATGCTTAAGTGTAAAGTCCATGCGCCCAAATAGTGCTGAATGCCTAAACAGGCTTCATGCGCCTGCATAGTGTTAAAACGACACTTAGAGCTTTTCTGAGATTTTTGGAAAGATTAGAATTTTAGGGTTTTTACCCTAGTTTGACTTAAGGCTTATATATGCCTATTTTATGCATGGTTATGTTCAGTTCTTATGTTCCTTATATATATTGATGTGTGACTTTATGTGGTGAGTTTATAATCATAAACGTAAAGTATTACCATTAAAGAAAGAGATAAGATTAATGATAATGAAAGTGGAACATAAAGAACAAATAAAAGAAAAGGCTTGCAAGCAAAATGAAAGGAGGATCACAACTCATGAGAGTTGTCAGCTCAACTGTGTGTATTATAGCGTGCGATTTTGGCTAACCCATGAGGGTTCACACACAGGGGGATCAGTCTTGGTGACTGATCAATAGTACGAAACGGGATCCTTATCACTTTACCCCAGAAATAATGAGGCTTTGTGCCTGGATATGAAGTGGCTTTGTGCCATGAAATGATGTGGCTTTGTGCCCGGAATGGTGGCTTCGGGCCATGATGGGGGTAAAGTTTTGATAGGATCTAGAAACAGTGAAAGATAATGATAAATTACGAAACGAACGAATACATGAGATAATGATAAAGTACGAAATGAACGAATACATGGATAATGATAAAGTACAAAACGAACGAATACGTGAGATAATGATAAAGTACAAAACGAACGAATACGTGAGATAATGATAAATTACGAAATGAACGAATACTTGAGATAATGATAAATTACGAAACGAACGAATACATGAGATAATGATAAAGTACGAAATGAACGAATACATGAGATAATGATAAAGTACAAAACGAACGAATACGTGAGATAATGATAAAGTACAAAATGAACGAATACTTGAGATAATGATAAAGTATGAAACGAACGAATACGTGAGATAATGAATGATGAATAAGGTTATACCTTGTTGTATGTACGATTAATGCTCATGTACGAAAGTAAAGAAAGTATTTTGATAGGAAAGAGTATTATCGTATATAAACTGTAAAAAGTGTTTCAATACCTGAAAACTAGAACTCACTCAGCAACGCTGACTTTTATGCATTTTCTGTTGGCATGTAATGTTGTTGAGGATGGCAAACGGGGAGGCTACTTGGCAGGGCAAGACTGGCATCCATTCACACATAATAATATTGTTGTTTTGTAATGTAATTGAATGAGCCTTTTGCAATTTAACAATGTTGTATTGCTTAACAACAGTATTTATCATTGAATTAAATGGTTTTTGACAACTTATTTCCACTACTTATTTTATGGATTATGTATTATATATGAAATGATGTGATGATTGTCCAACTGTGAGGTCTTCGGGAACGGGGCCTTACAGAAATGGTTTTCTCTAGATCTTCGATTTGAAGTTTATAATCATTTTTAGATTTTTTAAATCAGCATTTAAGATGTTTAAAGACTCAAGGTCAGATCTCATCTCTAAGTTATAAGACCTATATCTGTAACTTTAGCAATACATTCAGGGGTACAAAGATGTTCCAATACCTTGTCTTCTTAATGATCAGCCATCAGTACTTGGTTTGGAGATGCATCTTTAACCTAGAAACTCCAATCAAAGCATCCATGTTCAAAAATAACTACAACTTGTTGCTTGGGCTTCTCAGTGTGTGGAGCTCCATCAGTGTAGTTTAGTCTGGGTTGTACTTGGCCACCATTTATCCTTGTTGCCTTGCACTCACTAGCAAAGTGTCCTATTTGGTTACAGTTGTAACACTTTACCATGCTTTTGTCTAGCTCAAACTTTCCACTATTTATATCGCTAGGAAGCTTCCTCCCTATCCTCTTGTAGAACCTTTTGGCTCTGTGAGTGAGAAGAGCATTCTTCTTGACTATCTTCATGTACTCCAAATCATCTGTATGGATGCAGACCAAGTCTTCAAGGGTGAAGAGCAATTTTCCATTGCTTTCATCAGTAGACACAAACGCTTGAGAAGAACTTGTCTCTTGGAATGAGTTTCCTTGGATGTAGCTCTCCCTTGGTGTCTCCGGGAAGGTGATGAAAGGACACTTTTGTGAGTTTTCAGGGCAACAGATGAGATAATGCTATGGTTCTCTACAATCTCTTTCAACCATATGAAGGGTTGAACTCTGCTAATTGTTGGAGTTGCCAGATGGATTTTGCATGTTCATCTCCATCTGGTATCCACTAAGGATACCATACAACTCAGTGAGAGTGAAGGTCTTAAGGTTTTCAATCCTCTTAAAGACCACACAATAGTTTGTTCATTGCTTGGGAAGAGAGGACATGAACTTCCTCACAATGTCCGTATTCTTAAAAGTTTCTCCATGAAGATCAAGTATAGGTTAGACTCACCTTAGTAGTTAGTTTATTTTGTAATAGGATCTATGTTAGTTTGTTTTATATATGTAAATGGTAGTTAGTTTATGTTTTGTAGTAGTTCGTACTGATCCAACGGAACTACAAACGAAACTATAGTTTCACTCGTAGTCAGCTGACTTAGGTCACTCGACGAAACTATGTTTCGCTGCCGGGTGAACCTAAGCATCAGGTCAGGACAGTTTCGCTACCCAGCGAAACTGTTAGCGAAACTAGCTCTGCTATATATATGAATCATTATAATCTTTTGTAGCAAGTTTTGCACAACCCTAATTAGAGAATATTCATTTTGCATTGCTGTTCTTAGTGTGTATGTTGGCTGGAATCATCATTTGCATTATCATTGAGCCTTGTTCTTTGTGTTTTGATTTAAGTTTGGTTAAAATGGATATATTTTGAAACTCTTTTTATAGATTATTGTTGAGATACTCATTTCAGTGGTATTTGATTGTGTTTTTCTCATCATTAGCACTGCTTTTCGATCATTGATGGACCAACCGTATGGTATCAGAGCCTTAGTGCTCTTGATTTGTTGATGTGTTGGGTTTTAGAAGGGTTTTTAGATAAAATCACTGTTTCATTCACTTCTGATCAGTAGAGTGTGCTTTTAGCTTAAAAACCTTTTGCAAAATACTTGGTTTAAGCATAGGAAGCTATCCAAATCATCCAATCACCAATTTATAGTGATCTGGGTGATTTCTGGCTGATTTTCTATTCGAACAACATCTCAGTTGCTTCCAGCGAAGCTACCAATTCTTCCAGTGAATCTGGCTTTGTTCCAGCGAAACTACCATTTTCTGTGATTTACTGAATTTTCTTTGGATTCCAGTGAAACTACATATTTTGAACAAAAGTTCACCTTACTTGACCAAGGAAGCAAGCGAAAGTGCTGGCGAAATTGTCATTAGAACAAAAGTTCTACTAGTTTCAGTGAAATAGTGAGCGAAACTAGAAGTTTTATAGTGCTTTTCAAGCGAAATTGCGGCCCATTTGCCGAGCGAAACTACAGGTGAATTTGCCAGCGAATTTATAACATTCCAGTCTTGTGTCATTGAGCGAATTTATCAGCAAAACTACTGAAGTTTAGCGAATTAATACATTATTTATAAAATGACATAAACCAACACTACCATTTCTGATTTGGAGAGTGTTGCACCAAATAGGCCACCGAGGCTTATAAATGGAGACAATTTTAAGGATTGGAAACGACGCTTGATGTCCTTTTTCTATTACATGGATCACAATCAATGGGAATCTATAATGAAAGGTCCATACACTCCAACGGTGACTGTTGGGGAATAGACCAGGGTGAACACTGACTCATCATCCTTTTCTGAAAGGGATATTTAGTTAATTGATCATGATCAGAAAGCCTTTGGGGCCTTAACCTTATGCTTATCAGAAGACATATACAACCTTATGTGAATTTTATGATGGTAACAAAGATCTAAAGAAGGACAAAAAAGCCCAAGCTGAGAAGGAGTTTAATTCATTTGTCGGACATAAGAATGAAAGCCTTACTGATCTTACTAATCGATTTTTGTCAATCTCGAGCACTCTGAAGAAATATGATGAACAGTTGGGTAATCATGAGCAAGTGACCAAGCTCTTAGACTCTCTTCCACCCCAATGGAGCTTACAAGTCAGGATGTTGAAGTAGGAGAGCAACTTTGCTGATTACAAGCTCATGGATGTAATCAACAAACTAAAACTTTTTGACTTGGATTTAAAAAGAAGGGAATACAATCAATCCTTGGTGCCAGCCACAGTATATCCACAAAACGCTGCATTGATCTTGTCGCACCCCGGGCCCAGGTAGGTTGGGACGTCACAGACTAGCAACAACATACATGGCAGTGGAAACAAACCAATATAGGAGCTCAAACGGAGAGAACATCACATGGCATTTTAAAATTTTAAAAGACACCGGGCTGGAAACAGATCCAGCCCCAAATGTTTACATAGTTCAACATAAATCAAATAGTCATTGTGTCAAAATTTTCCATCATTGTTCAAATCATAATTTTAGTCACACAAGGGAATGCCATGGTCTCGGGGGTCGAGTCTAAGTCATCCATAATAGCTAAGAGTCTTCACGGGTTACCTGAAACATGCTCAAAAGAAAATAGTGTCAACTAAAAAGTTGGTGAATTCAAGTGCTTAAAATTTAAAAACAACAAAAGGGACTCTTGAAGTCCACATTTAAAAGTTTAGAATCAAGTGTAAAAGCTTATGAAAAATTTCATTCGATTTTAAAAGCACCATTTTTAGACTCAATCATCATGGATTTGATTTTATTTTTAGACTCAATCATCATCACACAACCCTGCACTCGGGCCCCGGTTGGCCTCTTCTAAACTTGTGTTTAACCGGATATTCCCGAAGGAAGGAACCAAGCCTCAAAACAGCGAACCATACCTGCCAGGATGGTTCGCCATAGTTTCTTAATCAAAACCTGTTACATTCCACATACGATCCCTCAGGATCTCAGTAGGGTACCTCCCTGTAGCGGGAGCCACTGTGTGTGGGGGATTCCCCAAATAGATCTATCCACATAAAACAAGCGGTTCACAAAAGAATTAATGATCATGATATAAGTATCAGAAGGTATCCATAAGTCCCACATACAAGCATCAAGTAAAGCACAATCATAGTTCATAAAACAACAGAGCATGTTTCATCCTAAAAACAGTATGTAAAAGGGGATCACTAGAACTCACCTTAGATATTAAGCAAAAAAAACTCTTCATGTGCCAGGAATATCTAAAGTCTAGCACCCTATCATGAATATATTAAGTGATTAGATAATGCTCTAAACCTATTTAAGGTGCAACAAGAGTGTCTAAGTCTTAGTTTGTCGGATTCGGCTTTGATTCGATTAGGGTTTGCATAAAAAGTTTCCTTTTATGGAAGGTCAAGGTTTCTCATGAAATCAAGGATTTTTACATTATTAAGTCAAGAATATATGGTAAATATGCTATTCAAGTGATTAAAGGGGTCATTTGACTTGGTTGTGAAGTTTGGCAAAATTTTACAGTTTAGCCCCTGAAGTTTCAAAATTGACAGTTTCTACCCTTAAGTTTGGTTTCTTGTATTAGATGACATTTATAGTCAAAAATCAGGTTCATGACCTTAAGATAACTTATTTTAAGAACATATACCCAAATTTTCAGATTATGTGCTCGGTTTATTAATTACGCGTTTAACGTTCCCGGTTACGGTAAAACCGAAGGGTTTTAAATGGTTACCTATGAGTTTTCATGTTTTTGAGCCTTAAACCAGTAGCTAAATTTTTAAAGTCATTTTTATAAGTTTCCAACCTTTTAAATCACCAAAATTTGCCTCTAGTAGTGGAAAGACTCGTTTTTACATTTAAACCGTTAAAACACGTTTTAACCGAGTTTGACCATTTTAAAAGCTTGTTTGACCAACCTTTCTACTTTATAAGTTATTTTATCATTTAACATACTGAAATAACATGGTTTTTATAATTTCTAACTTTATACTCATTTTTCTTAGATTTTCCTTAAAAACGTCTCCCGGTTTGTACCCATTTTCACTTAAAAATCCATTTAAATTACCCTTTTGACCACTAAAATTTCCCATTGACTCCAGAACACTTTGTTAATCCTTAATGAACCTATAATTCTCTTTAAAAAGTTTATAGCCCAAGCTTTCTTGTTTTTAAGTAGTTTTACCATGTTTTCGGGTCCTGAAAGTGACTAAAATGAGTCTAAACACAACATGTGCTTTGTTCTAGAGATTAAACATTATTAACACTCTTAATATTCATCAAAACCTTCTGAAATTTCAGTCCCAAATCGTGGCCTAGTTGCTCTACACATCCATAGACTTCAAATATACAGAAAATATCATAACCGACCATTACACATGTGTAAATCATTGTAACAAGTTTTTAAAGTGTGTTGTTACTTGTAGAAAGAAGGATTTTCAAGGTGTTTTTATGCTATAACCTCCCATTCATGGTGTATACCCATTTGTAACATTTAAAACAGGTTATTAGAAGTTTCATGAACCATTAAAAAGCAGGTTACATGTCTTGCTTCACGGGGTTTCAAGATGCACAAGTTAGATGGTGAGAATCACCCAAAAAGAGGGTTCTCTAGGTGTAACTCGTGTTACACCTATAGATTGACATGCTTTACTTGTATGATACCTTCAAGAACGTGAAAATCTCTCCAAGAACAAGGTGGTAGCAGCAAACTTCTGTTAGAACAAGATATGGTAAGGTTTTTGAGTCAAAAATGAAGACAAACTTGAGAAATGACCAAAACCGACACATGGAGCTTACACTTGATGTAACTCACAGTTTGGAAGGTGGTGATGGTCGTGGATGGCTAGAATCTCCTTGGACTTGGCTGTAGAATCTCGAACAAAGGCTGGAGAGGTCGATCAAAGTGGAAACATGCATCCAAAAGCTCACAAAGCTTCTCCTTCTTGCGGTTTTGATGTTGGCCGATGATGTTGATGATGTTGTTCTTGGTTGTGAGCTGGAAAATAAAGAGAGTTTTCTTTGTTTATGTGTGTTTTTCTGCAGAGTATTTTCGAGAGAGAGAGATGAGGTTGAATGGAGAATGATGTGAACATTGCATGAGGATGTAGTGGTCAAAAGGAGAGGTAGAGTGAAGTGGTGAGCAAGACTGCTCATTGGGGACAAGGGGGCGGCCGTGATGGTTGTCTTGTAGTGCATTTGTTTTAAATTTTTATTGTAATTAATATTATGTAGTGTTAGTTTATTGTGTAGTGTAGTATTTTAGGTGGTAAAGGTTTTAGTTAGTTGATGTCTTGCATGATAATGCATGCATAATCCGAAAATTAATTGGGTGTAGGAGCACACATGCTAATTGTTTCAATTAGGATTTTAAATTTTAGATAGGGTGACTAATCAACATTCCCGGGCACTAAGTTTCTACAAGACAGGACTTAAAATAACTAGAATTCACAAAAATCACATAGAATAATAAAAATGAATCAAATAGCAATGGTGATTCCAATATTATTGACATAGATAACTGTTTCTATTATTAGTACTCATAGGATGGGGAAATGATGCAATTAAATTAGGGTTTAGAATATTGACCTTGGGACCGGTTGTCACAGATCTCATCCGCTGCAAACTTGACTATGTGTGGTGCAACTTTTGGTGGATCTACAGGACTCGGTGTATCAGACAAGGAAAGTGGTGGATCCACAAGTGTCGGTTCAAGCTCAATGACATCTATCACCACTTAAATTCCTTCTGATACCATGGTACTGTTTGGAATGTTTGTCCACAGTTATGAAGCTTTAGTTTCGGGGGAAGCTCAAGGGTAAGGGGATGACTGTTAAGGACATGTATCAGGTGGATCCAAGTGATTTGGAGGAAACTGATATTCATTGGCAATGGCAATGCTCACACTGCGTGAAAGGAGATTTATGGAGCAAACTGTAAGGAGAAACTTTGGCAATCAAAACCAAAACTCTAAGCTTGGTTTTGATAAGTCAAAGTTGAGATGTTTTAATTACAAACAGTTAGGGCATTTTAAAAGAGAATGTCCATCTCCAATCATCACTGAACTGGGAACGTCTGGAAGTTTAAAGGTTATCCCGATCACCGAAAAGGAAGATGCTAAGCATAAGAAAGAAACAACTTTGATTTCCAACTTTGACTGGAGTGCAGAGATTAAAGAAACTGAGGAAGAAATGAATCATGCGTTAGTAGCTGAAGTGGTGAGTAGAGATGAGGAGTCAGTAGAAGAGTTTGATCCTTTCAGGGAATTTAAGAATGAGAGCATGGGAGTAGCGTGTGATGGGAATGTTAAGCAACAGGGTCAGGATGAAGAAATGGAGGTTGAGAAAGTGAAAGAAAAAAAGGTTGATGAAGCTAATGAGTGTGGAAAGCAAGAACAGGTTGACAAGAGGGAGGTTAAGCTGGAAGTAAATGAAGAAAGGAAGGAGGAAGAAAGTGCAGATAAAAGGGCAAACAAGAAAGCAGTAGATCAGGAAGAGGAAGAAAAGAAGAAGAATACCCCAGTCTGTCAATGTGAAAAGGCCCTAGCTGCCGAAAAAGTGGTTACGGGCCTTCCTTATGAGGCAATTCAAGACATGTGTTATTCTCCATGCAAAATTTAATTATTTGGAGTTTATAAAGCTAACAGATTGTTATTAGAAAATTAAAAAGAACTAAAACAAATAAATAAGGAACTTAAAACAAACGAGTCTAAGTATTTTATCAAATTAAATAAAGCTTTAAAAGAAAAGAGCATTTAAAGAGAAATCTTTTGGAAAGAAATGTCAAAATAGATTCATTAACTGAACGTGTAGCTCTTGTTGAGTTTGAAACAAGCAAATTAAAAACCATGCTTGAAAAATGGACAATATCAGGGATGAAACATGAGGATCTTTGTAAGAAGCAACGGGGGGCTTGATTTAAGACAAGGTTGGGATGTGATGAAACCACTCAAGTTTATCCTCCTCCAAGTACTTATTGTTATTCACCTATGCCTATACCTCATCCAACAAATGAATTGGTTAAGAATGATACTAACAGTTTGTATGCAGGTCTAGAAGGAGCGAATCATAAGGACATTCAAGAGGATTATGGTTACGGTAGCAGTAGTGGTTTTGGGCAGCTCTAGTTATAGCTTTTGTGATTCCAAAAAGTCTTTGAAAGACACTAGCTTAAGTAGTTTTGTATCCCAGCAGTCAGTTTCAGACAATGGCTTACGTAGTTCTAGTTATGGTCCATCTTATTCATTGTTAGATGTTTCTAACTCAATTACAAATGTTATTAGTGCTGCATGTTCATATAAAGCTTTAGTCCGACTTACAGACTCAAATTGTTTTGAAAATTCCCTCTCTCATCCTATCTCATCTTTTACCCCAATTCGGATTTTAAACCGAAAGAAACAGGAACATCTTCCTTAGAGATTAAAATTATTAATGTAAATGAATCAGAATCTGCCAAAATTTAAGTCTCGAAAGAAAATTTAAAAGTATCATATGATACGTGCAGCAATTCTAATTCACATGTGACTGAATCTAAGGAAGATAGAGTAGTTGATCAAGCTCCTGTTCAAAACTGCAAAACGAAAGGTTTGAAATCCCATTTCTTTTAATGTGGGATGGATGATCATGTAAGTAAACAATATCCAACATATGTTGATAAAAATATACATAATAGTTCTTTGGAAAGTAGAATAAATCACTTTGTAAATAATTTCTTAGCTAAAAGTTCTTATGCTTCAAAATCCAAGTTTGTCAAAACTTGGGTCCCTATTTTTAAAGCCTAACGATCATTGTGTTCTAAGGCCAGGATCATTCAGGAAAAGCTATCAATGGCTTATGGCATGTTGATAGCTGATGTTCCAGGCATATGACCGGGTTGAAGGACCTTCTCACCAAGTATAGGATAATAAATGGAGGATATGTTTCATTTGATGGAGATAAGAAATGTGGAAAGATGATTGGTCAAGGATAAGTCTTAAATGGTTCATTGACTCTGAAGAAAGTGAACTATGTTCCAAAACTGGCATTCAACTTGTAGAGTGTATCACAGATATGTGATAAAGACATTTCAGTATTATTTATGTCGAATGAATGCTTGTTCTTGAAACTTGAGTTCACTGTTCCAGAGGAATTAATAATCACGCGAGCTCCAAGAAGGAATGATACATTCTTGCTGGATATGGGATTAACAGAATCTACCTCGACTGTGACATGTCTCCTGTCAAAGGCTTCATCATCTGAATCCTTCTTGTGGCATAGACGATTAGGACATGTTAATTTTAGAAACATAATAAGTTGGTTAAAAACAATCTTGTCATGGGGCTACTACTTAAAGCTTTTTCAGTGGTAGAAAAATGCATGGCTTGTGCTTAAGGAAAGCAGCACAAAAGGCCACACAAGCTTAAGCTTGAAAATACAATTTCAAACCCCCTCGAATTATTACATACTGACTTATTTGGTCCTATAGTGTTAAATCTATCACTAAGAAATCTTACTGTTTGGTTGTTACAGATGATTATTTAAGATACTCTTGGGTAAGATTTCTAGTAAATAAAGGTGACACCACAGTAGAGTTGCAGAAGCTGCTCCTGTCAATTGACACCATCAACAAATGGAAGGTAATGGCCATCAGAAGTGACAATGGATCAAAACTCAGACACATCTTTGACTCACTCTGTGCAAGCAAGGGAATTATCAGACAGTTTAGTGCTGCTAGGACACCTCAACAAAACGGTGTTGCTGAAAGAAAGAATCAGACGCTTATCGAAGCAGTAAGAACTATGCTAATTGAGTCAAAGCTTCCAATTATTTTCTGGGCAGAAGTAGTTAATTGTGCATCTTATATACTGAATAGGGTGCTTATCATAAAAGACAAGATAAAGACTCCGTATGAGTTTCTTCATAAACGGAAACCCTTGATTGACTTCTTTCGTCCATTTGGTTGCTCTTGTACTTTGCTGAATACGCAAGCTCAGAAGTCAAAATTTGGTGTTGTTTCTGATGAATGTTTCTTTGTTGGCTACTCTTCCTCACAAAAGGTGGGGTACAATAAAAGAACACGCATTGTGCAGGAATCCTTCTATGTTGATTGGCAAGAGTCAAATTCACCAAATATGGGGTCGGACTCAAAATGGTTTTATGACTCTAACATTGTCTTCAAATCATTTAATCTTCCAATATTTAATGGTGATGTTGTTCCTCAAACTAGTGTGCAAATCATTCATCCACCAGACCCACAACAATAAGCACAACCACCTCCACAACCTAAATGTCATCCACAACCATCGATTGATCCACCACCTCCACCACCATTTGATATTCCACCCACACCTCCAATACATCTGACTCCTCAATCACAACCATCTTCCCCTTCACAATCATCCTAAAATAAATCATCTCATTCAAACCGGTTAACCCTTATCACCAATTTCAAAACCCTAAAAGACCACCCACACGACTACATCATTGTTTCCATTACTAATGGTGTGAGGACACGGAGTCAATCTGGATTGATAAATGAATGTATCTTTGCATGTTTCATATTTAATTATGCCCAAGAATGTCATAGTAGCACTTCAGGACCCAAGTTGGGTCGAATCTTTGCAAATGGAGCTTCAACAATTCATGAAACTGAAGGCTTGGCAGCTACTCGAACTCCCTCCACATAAGTTTCCCATCGGTAGTAAATAGGTCTACCGAAATAAACCATATGATCGAGGAATTGTAATCCGGAACAAATCCAGGCTGGTTGTTTAGGGATTTGCTCAATAGGAGGGAATTGACTACACTAAAGTGTTTGCTCCAGTTGCTCGCATTGAAGCTATCAGAATCTTTCTTGCTCACGCAGCTCACAAGAACTTTAAGTTCATTCAAATGAACGTGAAGTGTGCATTTCTATATGGGAATATTGATGAGGAGATATATGTCTGTCAGCCTCTAGGTTTCAAGGATCTGGATTTACCAGATAAAGTGTATAAGCTTGATAAATCCTTATATGGATTACATCATGCTCCTCGTATATGTTATGAAACCTTGACACAATATCTGCTCAGCAAAGGCTTCTCTCGTGGTATTATAGATATGACACTATTCAAGAAAGAAGTTGATGGTAAAATGCTGATTGTTCAAGTGTACGTTGATGACATCATTTTCGGGTCAACAAATGAGAAATTGTGTAGAGAGTTTGAAGAAGTGATGAAGGATCGCTTTGAAATGATCATGATGGGGGAGTTATGCTTTTTCTTTGGATTGCAGGTCGAACAAAAGCCTGATGGCATTCTGATTCATCAAGAAAAGTATGTTCTGGAGATTCTCAAGAAATTCAAGATGGATGATGCTTCTCCTAGACTCCCATTTATTTCTCAAACATGCTTAACTCCGGATGATAATGGGAAACATGTAGATGCTCATCTTTATTGTTCTATGATTGGGTCTCTCATGTATCTCACTGTGAGTCATCCGAATATTACATTTTCCGTGTGCTACTGTGCCTGTTACTAAGCAAATCCGAATGAATCTCATGAAAAGGCTATTAAACGTATCTATCGATATCTCAAAGGGTCCTCCCGCTTGGGCCTTTGGTATCCCAAAGGAGGAAACTTTTATTTGCATGCATATTCTGACAGTGATCATGGAGGTTGCAAGATGAACAGGAAATCAGTCACCGGTGGATGCCAGTATCTAGGGGATTGTCTTATTTCATGGCAAAGGAAAAAGCTGACAATTGTATCTTTATCCACAGGTGAAGCTAAATATGTTGCTGCCTCTAGCTGCTGCTGCCAAGTGCTTTGGATCCAACATCAGATGATGGATTATGGCATCAATTGTCTTCATACACCACTCTTCTATGATAATGAAGCTGCTATTGGAATTGCCAAAAATCCTATTCATCACACTCGAACCAAGCACATTGAAACAAGGGTTCATGCAATCCGAGATGCTCAAGAAAAGGGGTTTGTAGATATTATTTCAATCGACATACAAAGCCAAAGAGCAGATCTTTCCATAAAAACATTTGATAAACCTCATTTTTATGAACTGATCTTTACGTTGGGTCTAATATCTTTCTGAAAAACTTTTCTCCTAATAAAATGTACAGTTAGTTGTAAATAACCTTTTCTATATTTTACATTTGTCAAATAATTTCCGATATCCCATATTCATTCTTATTGTTTAAAGATCAAGTATAGGTTGGACTCACCTTAGTTAGTTTGTTTGTTTATTGATTTATTTGTAATAGGATTTATGTTAGTTTGTTTATTGTATAAAAATAGTAGTTAGTTTTAGTTTTGTGTTAGTTTTAACTGACCCAGCAAAACTACCAGCGAAACTATAGTTTCGCTGGAAGTCAGCTAACTTAGGTCACCCGGTGAAACTGTGTTTCGCAGTCGAGTGAATCTAAGGTATTGGTCAGGACAGTTTCGTTACCCAGCGAAATTGTCAGTGAAACTATGGTAACTATATATATAAAACTTTGTAATCTATTGTTGCAACTTTTGCACAACCCTAATTTGAGAATATACTTCTGCATTACAGTTCTTATTGTGTATTTGGGCTGGAGTCATCATTTCTTATTATTGAGCCTTGTTTGTTTTATTATTCCTTAGGTAATATGGTTCTATTTGAATCTCTTTGATAGATCATCGTCAGTGGTATTTGGTTGTCATTTAGCATCATTAGCACTATTTTTCAATCACCAATGGACCAACAATAAGGTATCAGAGTCTTAGTGCTCTTGATTTGTTCATTGGTTGGGTTTTAAAGCTTTTGTTTTAAAATCACTGTTTCATTCATTTCAGATCATTAGAGTATGTTGTTGGATTGAAAACCTTTTCAAAATTACTGTGTTTGAGCATAGGAAGCTATCCCAATCATCCAATCACCAATTCCTAGTGATTTGGGTGATTTCAGATTGATTTATAGTTCGAACAGCTTCTTTGATGCTTCAAGCGAAACTAGTTCTGCTTCCAGCGAAACTATATCTGCTTCTAGCGAAACTACCCTCTTCTGTGACTTACTGAATTTTCAGTGGATTCCAGTGAATCTACATAGTTTGAGCGCAAGTTCACCTTACTTGACCAAGCTACCAGGCGAAAGTGCTGGCGAAATTGTCCTAGCATGAATGTTCTACTAGTTTCAGCAAAT
Source organism: Flaveria linearis (assembly GCA_024085815.1). Taxonomy (NCBI): domain Eukaryota; kingdom Viridiplantae; phylum Streptophyta; class Magnoliopsida; order Asterales; family Asteraceae; genus Flaveria; species Flaveria linearis. The sequence continues at coordinate 25,995,435 of CM044015.1, forward strand.
CAGTGAGCGAAACTAGAAGCTTGATAGCATTTCTCTAGCGAAACTGCTGCCCATTCGCCAAGCGAAACTAAAGGCGAAACAACGGGCGCATTTACCAGCGAATCTAGCAAAGTTCAACGAATCTATTTCCTGCTTTGAAAATGACATCAACCAACATTACCATCTCTGATTTGGAGAGTGTTGCACCGAATAGGCCACCAAGGCTTATAAACGGAGACAATTTTGATGATTGGAAGCGATGCTTGAAGGCCTTTTTCTTTTATACGGATCATAATCAATGGGAATCAATAATGAAAGGTCCTCACACTCCAACGATGACTGTCGGTGAACAGACCAGGGTGAACACTGACTCCTCAACCTTCTCTGAAAGAGATATTAAGCTAATTTATCGTGATCAGAAAGCTTTCAGGGCCTTGAACTTATGCTTATCACAAGACATATACAACCATTTTGCTGAGAAAAAAAGTGCAAAGTCTCAGTATGGTGCTTTATGTGAATTCTATGACAGAAATGAAGATTTATAGAAGGACAAGAAAGCCCAAGCTGAGAAGGAGTTTAATTCATTTGTCGGACATAAGAATGAAAGCCTTACTGATCTCACCAATCGATTTTTGTCAGTCTCAAGCACTCTGAAGAAGTATGATGAGCAGTTGGGTAATCATGAGCAGGTCACCAACCTCTTAGATTCATTCCCACCCCAATGGAACTTACAAGTAAGGATGCTGAAGCAGGAGAGAAACTTTGCTGATTACAAGCTTATGGATGTAATTAGCAAATTGAAATATTTTGACTTGGATCTGAAGAGAAGGGAATATAATCAAGCCTTGGTGCTAGCCATAGTATATCCTCAAAATGTTGCATTGATTTTATCCGCTACAAACTCGACTATGTATGGTGCAGCTTATGGTGGATCTACAGGAATTAGTTGTCAGATAAGGTCAGTGGTGGATCTTCAAGTATTGGTTCAAGCTCAAAGACATCTGTCACCACACAAATTCCTTCTTATACCATGGAACTGTTTGGAATGTTTGTTCACAGTTATGAAGCCTTAGTTGCTGGAGAGATGAAGGGGAAGTGAATGATGGTTGAGGACATGTATCAGGTGGATCCTGATGATTTAGAGGAAACTGATATTCAATGGCAAATGGCAATGCTCACACCGTGTGCAAGGAGATTTATGGAGCGTACTAGAAGAAAGAACTTTGGCAATCATAACCAAAATTCTAAGCTTGGTTTTGATAAGTCAAAGTTGAGAGTTTCAATTGCAAACATTGGGGCATTTTAAAAGAGAATGTCCATCTCCAATCGTCACTGAACCTGGAATGACTAGAACTTCAAAGGTTATCCCGATTACTAAAAAGGAAGAAGCCAAGCAAAAGAAAGTAACAGCCTTGATTTCCAACTTCGACTGGAGTGCAGAGATTACAGATATAGAGGAAGAGTTCAATCATGTGTTAGTGGCTGAGGTGGTAAGGATAGAGGAGGAGTCAGTGGAAGAGTTTGATCCTTTCAGTGAATTTAAGGATGAGGTTATCGAAGAAGCTTCCGATGGTAGTGTCAGGCAACAGAGTAAGGATGAAGATAGGGAGATTGAGGAAGTTAAAGGACAGAAGATTGATGAAGCTGAAGAATGTGGAAAGCAAGAGCAGGTAGAGAAGAGGGAGGTTAAGCTGGAGGAAAAGGAAGAAATCAAAAAGGAAGCAAGTGAGGATCAGAAAAGCCTGCATGGAAGTAGAGAAGCGGAAGGAAGAAGAAAGAAAGAGGAACACCCCAGTCTGTCAGTGTGAAAAAGCCCTAGCTACAGAGAAAGTGGTCAGGGGTCTTCCTTATGAGGTAATTCAAGATAGTGTTCTTCTCCATGTAAAATTAAATTATTTGGAGTTTATAAAGCTAATAGGTTATTATTAGAAAATGAAAAAGAGTTAAAACAAATAAATAAGGAACTTAAAATAAATGAGTCTAATATTTTATCAAATTGAATGAGGCTTTGAAAGAAAATGAGCATTTAAAGGGAATCTTTTGGAAAGATATGTTTAAATAGAGTCCTTAACTGAATGAGTAGCTCTTGCTGAGTTTGAAACAAGCAAATTGAAAACCAAGCTTGACAAATGGACAATATTTGGGATGAAACATGAGGATCTTTGTAAGAAGCAAAGGGGGGCTAGACTTAAGACAGGGTTGGGATTTGACGAAACCACTCATATTTATCTTCCTCCAAGTACTTACTGTTATTCACCTATGCCTACACCTCATCCAAAAATGACTTGATTCAGAATGGTACTAACAGTTTGCATGCAGGTTTAGAAGGAGTGAATCATAAGGAGATTCGAGAGGATTATGGTTATGATAGCAGTAGTGGTTTGGGCAGCTCTAGTCATAGCTTTTGTAATTTCAAAAAGTCTTTGAAAGACACTAGCTTAAGTAGTTTTGCATCCCAGCAGTCTGGTTCAGACAATGGCTCTTGTAGTTCTAGTTCTAGTCCTTCTTATTCGTCATCAGATGTTTCAAGCTCATTTCCAAATGTTATCAATGCTTGTGTTAATGAAAATGATGAATGCTTAAATGAAGCTTCAGTAAGACTTACCGACTTGAACTGTTTTGAGAAGTTTCTCTCTTATCCTATCCCATCTTTTACTCCAATTCGGATTTCGAAACCGAAAGAAACAAGAACTTCTTCCTCAGAAATTAAAATCAATAATGAAAATGAATTAGAATCTGTCAAAATTAAGGCCTCAAATGAAAATATAAAAACATCATATGAAACACACAACAATTCTGATTCACATGTGATAGATTCTGAGGAAGATATTGCAGTTGATCATAATCATGTTCCTAACTGCAAAAAGAAAGGTTTGAAATCCCATTGCTTTAAATCTGGGAAGGATGATCATGTGATTAAAAATTGTTCTAAATATGTTGATAAAAATGTATATAATCGTTCTTTGGGAAGTAGATTAAATCATTTTGTAAATAATTTCTTTTGTAAAACTTCTTTTGATTCAAAACCCAAGTTAGTCAAAACTTGGGTTCCTATTTCCAAAACCTAATGATCATTGTGTTCTAATGCTAGGATCATTCAAGAAAAGCTGTCAATAACTTATGGCATGTTGATAGCGGATGTTCCAGGCATATGACCGGGTTGAGGGATCTTTTCACTAGCTATAGAATAATAAATAGAGGATATGATGCATTTGCTGGAGATAAGAAGGGTGGGAAGATGATTGGTCAGGGAGAAGAGTCAAATGGTTCATTGACTCTAAAGAAAGTGAAATATGTTCCAGAACTGGCATTCGACTTATTAAGTGTATCACAAATATGTGAGTTAAAGCTTCCAATTATTTTCTAAAGCAGTTAATTGTGCATCTTATATACTAAATAGGGTGCTTATCGTAAAAGACAAGATGAAGACTCCGTATGAGCTTCTGCATAAAGGGAAACCCTTGATTGACTTCTTTCGTCCATTTGGTTTCTCTTGCACCTTGCTAAATACGCAAGCACAGAAGTCAAAGTTTGGTGCTGTTTCTGACGAATGTTTCTTCATTGGCTGCTCTTCCTCATAAAATGTGTATCGTCTGTACAGTAAAAGAACACACATTGTGCAGGAATCCTTCTATGTTGATTGGCAAGAGTCAAATTCACCAAAAATAGGGTCAGACCAGAATGGTTTTATGACTCTAACACTATCTTCAAATCATTCAATCTTCCAATTTTTGACGATGACTTTGTGGGTTTTGAACTGTCGGGATGCGTAGGCTATTACCCTTCCACGTTGCATCAATACACAACCTAGTCCCGAATAGGAAGCATCCAAATATACCACCAAGTCTTCACTCCCCTCAGGTAACGTCAAGATATGAGCTTGAGTCAATGTTGTTTTTAACTCCTCAAAAGCACACTCCTATTCCCGACCCCACACAAACTTCACATCCGTGCAAGTCAATTTAGTCAAAGGTGAGGCTATCTTGGAAAAGTCTTATATAAATTTTCTGTAGTAGCCCGCCAAACCCATGAAACTGTGAATCTCGGATGGCGTCTTTGGAGACTTCCATTGCATCACCGCCTCAACCTTCACCGGGTCCACCATAATTCCTTCAGCATTCACCACATGACCCAAAACTGAACTTCACACAACCAGAACGCGCACTTGGAGAACTTGGCATACAATATCTCCCTTCTAAGCGTCTCCAACACCTCATGAATGTGACCGGCATGTTTCTCATCGCTTCTCTAGTAAATTAGGACATCATCGATAAATACAATCACCGATTTATCCAACATCGGCCGACACACTCGATTCATTAAATCCATAAAAGCAGCTGGCACGTGAGTTAGACCAAAAGACATAACGAGAAACTCGTAGTGTCCATAACGCGTGCAAAAAGCTGTCTTAGAATATCCTGCTCCTTCACCTTCAGTTTATGATAGCCAGATCGAAGGTCTATTCGTGGAAACCAACTGGCACCTTGGAGCTAATCAAATAAATCATCAATCCTCGGCAACGGGTACCGATTCTTCACAGTCAACTTGTTCAGCTCACGGTAGTCAATGCACATCCACATACTACCGTCCTTCTTCTTCACAAACAATACCGGAGCACCCCATGGAGAGATACTCGGTCGAATAAACCCCTTGTTCAATAGCTCTTGCAACTGAGTCATCAGTTCCTTCCTCTCTAGTGGAGTTAAACGATACGGCGCCTTAGCAACAGGTTGGGCACCGGGTATTAGATCGATTTGGAACTCGATCTCACGGTCAGGGGGCACACCAGATAAATCCTTCTGGAACACGTCCAGGAAATCACACACAACTAGAACGTCTGGCAGTCGTCGTACTATTACATCCACATCCTTCACGTAGGCTAGATAGGCACCACATCCACGCCTCATACACTTCTCTGCCACCATCATCGAAATCACTTTCGGAATCGTGTAAATCCTATCACCATAAATAGTCACTGCCCTTCCGTCGGGCGCAACCAATCTAATCATCTTCTTACGACACACGATGCTAGCATCGTAGGCTGCTAGCCAATGCATCCCTAGGACTACATCGAATCCTCTTAAGGGCATCACAAAGAACCTAGTAGAAAACTTATTACCTTCCAACTCTAGCTCACACTCCTCTACCACATTAGAAATCCTGGTAGACTTACCAATGGCAGATTCTACATCGAACGGCTCATCAATCTTTCTACTCCTAGTGGGCATCTTATCATAGAAGACAGTAGAAATGAAACTCCTACTAGAACCGGAATTAAAGCACAGAGGCACAAGTTTGGTTCACTAGGAATGTACTTGACACAACATGGGGATCCACCCTAGCCTTCTCTTCAGTCATAGTAAATGCTCGGGCCTTGGCCCTCTGCCCGTCTTTCTCCTTCCCAGTCTCTTTCTTCCCCCCGGAGCTCTCAGCCATCGAATTTCTACAGTCACTACTCTTACGTCCAGTCTCACCACAGTTAAAGCACTTCACCACGCGACAGTCCCTTGCCATGTAGCCCTCCTTCCTAAATATAAAGTAGAGATTTGATCCCCACTTACATTCTCGTGCATGCTCCTTCCCACATTTCTTGCATGCCCTTTCTCCCCCGTCAGCGTTTTCTGATCATCAACCCTCATTCTTTTACCGCCAACCACAGAACCACCACTTTTGAATCACTTCCCATTCCCATTGTTCCACTTCTTTTTCGTTCCACCACTACCACTGCTTCTCGCTCATCATACAGTCTCCCTGCCAGATCAACCACCAACCTGAACGTACTTGGCCGGTTAGTGATCACATGTCTATGAATATCCGCCGGCAGACCCTAGATATACCTCTTGATTTTTCGTGAAACGGGCGTCACCTGATCTGGCACCAGCCGTGCCATCTCGTTCAACTTTGTGATATACTGTTGGTGTCATGGTCCCTGCTTCCAACTACAGGAACTCCCTCTCAACCTTATCCAACTCCCTGTGAGGACAGAACTTCTCAATTACCAACTTCTTCAATTCTGGCCACTTCATCCTTCCAATGGCCCTACTACCCTCAGCCTGGACAATGTTGTCCCACCAGCATAAGGCTAAATCCACAAACGAGTGGGAGGCAAATTTCACCTTCTGATCCTCTCGGCACTTGCTAATATCAAGTACCGCATCCATCTCCCTCACCCATCAGTGAGCAGCAGCATTGCCATTCCCATCGAACATCGGGGGTCTGCATCTTTGGAATGACCCATAATTACAGCCCAGTGCAGTTTCTTGCACAGCTTTTTCTTCTTCCTCATCACCACTGGAGATAACCGTCTCAGCCTTCGGTTTTCTCCCTTCCACCACTCTCATCATTCCCTCTCTCCGTAGCCTTCTTCCTTTCCTCCTTCTCCTTCTTCTCATCCTCCCTCACAGCTCTAATAACTTCGGTCACCATGGATGACAGGATTGTCTGCATAACCTGGTGAACCTCCTCTACTACCGCCTCTTTCACTGAGGCGCTCAAGTTAGCACTCTCATCACCACCTTCCTGGTGATTAATCTCGGGCTCTTCAGGTGCCGTTTTGGAAGCTCTAGCCCTGTTCCTCGTGACCCTTGGTTTAGCACCACGTCCATCGCGTACTCCTCCTCATGAGGCCCTCAAAGATCTACCACCAGCCATGTCTAACACCATAAGATTTAAACACCAACACGATCATTCAAGGTAATAGCTCATATTATGTCAATTATAGTAAGTTCTTAATTACAGTGGCCAGTTATGATTAGCTACTTACTTTACTCTTCATTCCCTAAGTTTCCTATCCTGACTAAATTCGTATTCAAATCTACTTAAAAGCACATAAATCACATAACATGTGCACATACTTTCTTTTCATTTTCGCACGTAGAACGTTTACATGCAGGCATGTAGCTACTAGGACTGACATCCCTTTTCCTTTTCCATCCTATTCTCAGTTTAAGTTTTAGGTTTTGAAAATAGTTTATCCAATTCTCTTAAACTTTAGCTCTTATACCAACTTGTAAGGCCCCGTTCCCAGGACACTCACAGTCAGACATTCATCGCATAAAACATTTAAATACAACATTTGTAGCGGAATTAAAACTTTTCATTAATAACAAAATCGTGTTAACATATGATATCATTCCATTTTACATCCTATAATTTTCATGAACACGATATATTTTCTCATAATATGGATGCCAGTCTTTAAACATATCCCAGTAGCTTATGCATCCACACCTGTACCTCCTCAGTATCAAACTTTACCTGCCAACTATTACGCATACAAAAGCCAACAATGCTGAGTGAGTTCTAGTTTTATATATCAAATACATTACTTCTAAAACATACTATTTACATTCATTCATTCATTCATCATACGTACACCTTGATCATAATTATTTATTATCTTTCTCAACATACGTCATCATTCATAATTCATTTATTCATTCGTTCATGCATTCGTTCATTCATTCGTACGTTTATTCATTCGTTCATTCATTCGTACATTCATTCATTATCTTTCACTTCCATATGGACCAGTGTCATATGTTATACTCCCAATATTATGCACGAAGCTGGTACTGGGCCGAAGTATATAAATAAACCCCTAACATTGTGCACGAAGCTGACTCCAGTATCGGGGCAAGAGACAAAGGTCCCGTACATACGGTCAATCTCACGGATTAGACCCCTGAGGCGCTTCCTCATGGGCTAGCTAAGCCGCACCTCAGTTGAGCTAATGACAACATGGTCGTGCACCTCCATTCAATTGATTGCAAGACTTTCATTCATTCACTATGTTTTACTTCTAATCAATGTTATCTTTCACTTCATTACATAATACCTTACTTATTCATTCGCATATCTTTACATCATAAAATACATAGTTTTGAAAACTATTACATTGTAGAAAGATAACACATCACAGACATCACAGCATACCATGTGAAAACTTGCACACATCACACTCATACATAGAGAGGCGAGCCTCGTCATACAACACATGGTATGAAAAACATTAGCAAGTAAAAAAAACACAGCAAACAACTAATAACAGGCTCGAGGGAGGCCATAAGCAACCGCAACTTTCACATGCGAAATCCCCTTCGGAGCCTGAACCCCACGTAGGCAAACTTAGCCCATGGCGTCACCGTCGTTCGTGTGAGAACTTCCAGTCGCGCGAGAACATCCTTGTTACATGAAAACACCTAGTCACACGAGAACATCCTATCACATGAGAACTTTTCTTTCGCACGAGAGCTCCTCCTTTCGCGCAAAAACATCCCACTTCAAATTTTTAATCGTACGGCCAACTGCTCACGCGAGAACATACTAGTCACATGAGAACTCCCAACTTTTCCCGCCCAGTCGCAACTTATCACGTCTAAGGCAGATCTAACACACAAACACCCCAAAACATCACCAAACATGCATAAACAAGCATTTTAAAACATATAGTATGCATAATACCCCCAAAACATGAAAATTTACATAAAAAGGAGACTAGAAACTTACAATGTGAAGTATAGGCACAAACTCAACCTTCACTCGTTATTAATCGTTTCTTTATACTAAACACAAGTTACTACACGAGTTTACATACCTTAACACCTCGTTCCTGCACTTTCTCTCTCTAAACAACAGCCTTCTCTCCCTAGCAGTAGCACTTTTCGCATAAGTGGGTGCCAGATATGGGGGTTCGCAGCTATTTATACCACATGGAATCTTCTCACAGGCCTCTCGCGTGAGAACCTTTTTTCGCGGGAGAACAACCATCTTCGCGCGAGAACAACTACTTTCATGTGAGAACTCTCTTTCGTGCGGAAACTTCTACTGCCTTTCCTTTCTCAAAATTTTTGGGTATTACACATACATAACAAAAAGAAACTAACAACTATGGTGAGTCCAACCTACTCTTGATCTTCAATACTCCCCCTAGGTTGGACCTTACCGGCTTGATCTTGATCTTGATCTTCTACTCCAGCCGGTTCACCATCAGCTCCAGCTTTGATTGATGTGTCTTGTTCAGCTCCAGCCACTGGTTCTTCTTCAGTGTGTGCACTTGCTTGAAGTAATTGTTTTGCAAGATCCTGCACATCCATCCTGGTTTCGTCATCTTATATAACTTTCTTGGTTAGCTCCCTGACTTCTGCTCTCACTCCCCAAGCTTTGTTAGCCACCTTGATAAATAGTCTAGCTTCCGTTCTCGTTTCAGCTCCAGCTCCAACCTTTATGTGATTTTCACATAATATCCTCAAATCTTCATCACCAAAAAGAAAGACTTCCATCAGATCAAATAACCTGATCTCTTGTTCACCCTTTAACCTGATCACTGCCTCCTAGTATTATTGTCATAAAACCACTTGACAAAGTCTTGTAGCATCGGGGGAAGTAGATTGGGCACTCGGACTCTGTTCACTGTTTTGGTAGGCTTTAACTTTAATACAATCTTGCCCTTGCTAGTGGCCCAATCAAAGTCTTTCTTCGACCTCCTTCTCTCTGGCTTCATATATCCAAAAGCTTCAAAGTTGTCATTAAGGCCATTCTAAATCTCCTTCTCAAGCAACATCACCCTCTTACTCATATTTACATCTATAAGAGGAATCTCAGGCAACCTCTTTAGATCCCACCTAGGCAAGGTCCTAAAAGCCTTCCTCTTGTTCAGGTGGTAGATCTTTCCTCCTCTCCTTTAATCATAAATATTTTGGAACAAAGGAGTTATCTTCTTGTCTGCCTCCTTCTTGCTTGGTTCTTGAATATTTTGGAACAAAGGAGTTATCTCTTCCAGCTTCTTTTCCTTAGCAAACCAATCTTCTCGGACAATCTCTATCACATCTCCCTTAGTAGACCTTCACTAAGCCACGTAATTTGTTCATCAACCTCGTAAATTTAAGGCTTAGAGTCACAATCAATCAGCTAATCATCCTCCTCCTCAGCTTCATCCTCCAATCTCATCTCAGCCCCCTTCTGTTTGCTTTCCTCTCCTTTACTAGCTATCACCTCTTCTACAATCAAATCGGTGTCTAGATCTAATCTCATCTCAATAAATCTAGCCTCATAAATCATAGTCTCCTCTCCTTTAGAACCTTCTACATCAGCAACCTTATCACCCTTAGTCACCTTACCGGAACCTCCTACACCACTGCATCCAGCATTGTCTCCCCCAACCTCAGTAGCTCCACTTGTGCCCTCTTCTGCCTTTGATGAACCTCTCACTCTTAGGAATGAATACTTGGATGTATTAGTTAGATCATCAAGATCATCCTGAGTCATCTGATTAGGCAGGCCAGCAGCTGCTTTCAACTCGTTCACCTCATTCAACAATTTCTTGATTAGTCTTTGTTGGTCTAACAACATTGATTTCATCCCTTCCATAACCATATCTTTTTCTTTTTCTCTCAACTCTTGATTAACCAGCTTTGTTTTAATCATGCTTAACTCATTTTCCAAGGACGCATTATTGTTTCGAATAACATCTTGGTCCAGCTCCGACCATGCATCTCTTCTATCTGGAGTTTCAGAGAAAGCTTGCTGTTTGTGCTTTTTCCTTCTCTCAGTAACTTTTACAGCTTCTCCCTGGTTTGCTTTCTTTTTCAATCTCCTCTCCCTTTGTTTCCTAATCTCCTCCTCAACTTCATCAATCTTAGCATCTAAATCATATTCCTTCTCTTTAGCATAACTCTTCCTTTTCTTGATTGCCTCCTCCTGTTTCCCTGTTTTCCTCAGCATTCTTATTTTCATTCTCAATCAACCTTCTAATATAATTCCATCTCTCTGCTGGATACATGTTCTCCCATAAATGAGTTATTTTTCCTCCAAATCATGTCTAACAGCTGAACAGTCGGCAAATATCCTTGTGTTCATCTGTGCCAGCCTCTTGATTTCTTCGTGTCTTGGCATGGTGGGAATCAAATCATCTATCAACATTTGTACAAACCTAGGGTACAACACCTATTTGTATTTCTTCAGGGCCATTATGTTCTCAGTCATGTAGTCAAAGATCAGTTTTGCTATGTTGGCCTTTTGACCTCTGTAGAAAATGATCATTGCCCTGGCCCAGTGTATATTTAGCCTGTCTGATCCTCCCTTCCGATGATCTAGACACATAATAAAGACATGGGCAATATATCTCTATTTCTTTGACAGAAGAGATTTCTTGATTTCCTTCTTAGATCCAAAGGGAGGCCCTTCATACCCTATACTCCTGAATGCCTTTACAACTTGTGCATCAGACAACAAAACCTCTGGCCCATAGTCATCTTTCAATCTCAATACTCTGGCTATGGTTTCCACTGTGATAACAATGTCATGACCTTTAATTCTGGCAACTATACGGTTTGGCACCGATCCTATGTCATACTCTGCAGATGTCCAGAAATCTTTCATATGTAGATCATATATAGTAGGCATATGTGAGATGGCATAGCAAATAGGAGATTGCCTTAGCCATCTAATGCAGTCTCTAAAGCCCACTGCCTTTGGATTCCCGTCATCCAGTAATGCCATGATGTTATATTTGTCATCGAACTTTAAGTTAGCCATATTTACTAAAATGGAAACGGAAGTAGGTTAGTTAGTTATTAATGTATATACATAGACAAACAAAAAAATTTATACAAAACAATAGAAGATTTTAGTTTTGGCTAGTTTCTCTGCGGCGAAACTATAATTTTGCTGCGGCGAAACTGTAATTTCGCTGGGAGAAATTGTTGGTTTCGTTGTAGCCAAGCCATAGATTCGCTTGATACTTAGGCGTAGATTCGCTGAGTCTTATTCATTGAATTATGTGTTCTAGTTATTAACAGTTTCGCTATTGACTAATTTTTTGAAATTTTGCCATAGAGAAACTGTATTTCGCTAATAGTTTCGCTTAAGCTTAGACACAAAATTCTATACCTAGCGAATCTATAGTTTCGCTGAAATCTTCCTAGCGAAACTGTCAATTGTGCTTGGATAGCACAATGTTACAGTTTCGCTCGGAACATTGAACTTTCATTCAGATTCGCTGTTTTAGCTCGCAGTTTCGCTGAACGAAACTGCGACTTTTTGAACTCAGCAAAACAATCTCTGCTAATCTTTTAACCAATTTAACATCGATTAAAGTTTATTACAAGCTTCGCCTAACTAATCTAAGCAATCAACAACGGTTTATTTCATTAGAAATCGACACTGATTTTTCTTCATAAAATCGTTGCAGAGAAACTAAGGCTCGATAGATTCACACTTTGTGAGAAACACTTCTCACACTATGCATTATATACCACCTAGTTTTGCTGATAGTGAAACTATAGTTTCACCCGTGAAGTTTAGTTGCTCACAGATGAGCTTGATTGCCGGCGAATCTAAGTTGATACCATATTGTTTTAATTCCTTTTCATTATGTAACAATAAGATGTTAGCTTTGTAAACTCCAAATAAATGAATTTCACATGGAGGAGAACACATGTCTTGAATTAGCTCATATGGTAGACCTATAACTACCTTTTCAGTAGCTAGGGCCTTCTCGCATTGGCACACCGGACTATTCTTTTTGCACTCTTTCTCCTCCAATGCTTTCTTCCTGTTATCTTCCACCTCAAGTTCCTCTTCAATCTCTTCATCACTCAAATCCTACTTCTTTCCGCTCTTGTTAACTTGGCTCTCTTTCCCAGTCTCATGAGTTGCACCAACGGTCATCTTCTTCTTACCATCTACCAAACCATTCTTCTTCTCTTCAACTTTCTCATCCTTCTTCTCCTTGACCTCCTCAACCTGTACTCTTCATCTTGACCATGTTGCTTATCACTTTCATTACAGACATCAACTGAAATCTCATTCGTGAAGTCTCTAAAAGGATCAAAATCTTCAACTAAATCCATATCACTGTTCACCATCTCAGCCACCAATGCATGATTAATTTCTTCTTCAGTTTCTTTAATCTCTGCACTCCAATCAAAGTTTGAGATTAGTGTTGTTTCCTTCTTTGGCTTGGCTTCTTCCTTGTCGGTAATCGGGAAAACTTTGGACTTTCCAGAAGTTCCCGGCTCAGTGATGATACGACATGGACATTCTCTCTTGAAGTGCCCTAGATGTTTGCAATTGAAGCATCTTAATTTTGACTTAGTAAAACCTAGTTTGGCATTTTGATTTTTGTTGCCAAAATTCTTCCTTCTAGTTCGTTCCATGAATCTTCTTGCACGCAGTGTGAGCATTGCCATCTGCCATTGGATATCGGTTTCTTCAAGATCATCAGGATCCACCAGGTACATATCTTTAACAGTCATCCCTTTTCCTTTCAGCATCCCCGCAACTAAAGCTTCGTAGCTGTGAACAAACATCCTAAATAATGCCATTGTATCAGATGGAATTTGAGTTGCGATGGATGTCTTTGAGCTTGAACCAACACTTGTAGATCCACCACTAGATTTGCTAACACACCATATCCTGTGAATCCACCATAAGTTGCACCATATACAGACGAGTTTGCAGCGGATGAGATTACTGGAGCATTTTGAGGATATACTATGGCAGGCATCGTGGATTGATTTTATTCCCTTCTTTTCAAATCAAGATCAAATGATTTTAGTTTGTTGATTACATCCATAAGTTTATAATCAGCAAAGTTCCTTTCCTTCTTCAGCATCCTGACTTGCAAGCTCCATTGCGGTGGAAGTGAGTCCAAAAGCTTAGTAACTTGCTCATGATTGCCCAACTGTTCATCATATCTGTTCAAAGTACTTCATGTGACAAAAACCAATTATTAATATCAGTTAGGCTTTCATTTTATGACCAACGAATGAGTTAAATTCCTTCTCAGCTTGAGCTTTCTTGTCCTTCTTGAGATATTCATTTCTATCATAAAATTCACATAACGCATCATATAAGGCTTTTCCACTTTTGTACTCGGCAAAGCGATTGTAGATGTCTTGAGATAAGCATAAGGTTAAAGCCCCGAAAGCTTTCTGATCACGATCAATTAACTTGAGATCTTTTTCAGTAAAGGTTGATGAATCGGTGTTTAGAGAACTTGACCAACACTAACAGTTGGAGTATGTGGACCATTTATTATTGACTCCCATGATTGTGGTTTGTGTAGTAGAAGAAGGTCTTTAAGCACCTTTTCCAGTCCTGAAAGTTATCACCATTTATAAGCCTTGGTGGCATATCTGGTGCAACACTCTCCAAGTCAGAGATGGTGATATTGGTTAAGGTCATCCCTAATTATGGTTAGGAATCTGTAGATTCGCTGGTAGATTTGCTAGTAGATTTGTTGGGAATTTCGCTCGGTAGATGAGCAGCAGTTTTGCTAGAACAGTGCTTTAAGAAGCCTAGTTTTGCTAGTAATGTCGCTGAAACTAGTTGAACTTTTGTTCTGATGATAATTTCGGCAATACTTTCGTTTGTTCTAGCAACAAAGTGAAGGGAACTTTCGTTCAAAGACAGGCAGTTTTGCTAGAAATGAAGAACAATATTTAATGAATCAAAGAAGCTATAGTTTCGTTGGACTGTTGTAGTTTTGCTGGAAGAAACCCCCAGTTTCGCTGGATGTTTCTGTTCGACTTTATGTGCAAGAAATTAACCTAAAATCACCTAAATCAACATGAATTGATGATTGGATGATTAGGCTATCTTCCGTTGCCAAAAACAAATGTTTTCCAATAAATTTTCTGACTAAAAACACACACTAGAAGATCTGAAGATAATGAAATAGTGTTTTTCTCAAAAACCCTTCAAAACCCTCAACAAATCAAGAGCACTAAGGCTCTGATACCATATTATTGGTCCAACAAGATCGAAAATCAGTGCAAATGATGAATAACACTCTATAATCCCACTGTAGTGTGACTCAAGCAACAATTTAAACAATAGTTTTCAAATATATAACAAAGATATCCAAAATCATAATCATAAGAACAAACAAAGCTCAAAGATAAATTACAAAGTGATTTCCAGCCAAAAAGGTGAATAAGAACAGAATTGCAAAGAAGAATCTTCGTAGTAGGGTTGTGCAAAAACTTGCACGTTAAGGCAAAACACAGTTTCGCTGGATGACCTGAGTCAGCTGACTACGAGTGAAATAATAGTTTCACTAGTACTTTCGCTGGGTCAGAGAAACTATACTAAACACAAAATAAACTACACAATTTCATAGTAGAAATAAACTAGTTTTAAACCTATTACATGCATAACAAAAAGAACCTAACAACTATAGTGACTCCAACCTACTCTTGATATTCTTCAAATTAACCCAAAATTCGACCTATTGGTGCGGTGGATGACCAGGAAAGTCTTTAAGGAACACCTCAGAAAAGTCATGAATGATAAGAAAAAATTTCAAGCTTCTTATCCTTGGTTTCTCAACAACAAGGGCTAGAAAGGCAGTGTGGTCCTTACAACCATATTTTACGACCTTTATGAAAGAGATAATGCCTATGACTGTACCTCTCTTTTCACCCTAGACACACAAAACTTCACCACTGGGAAGTGGTATACGGGCGATTTGCTTAAGGCAAAGAATTTCAATTTGGTTCTTAGAAAACCAATCATGCCAATAACCACATCGAGTTTGTAACCTGATAATCTTAACTTACATCCCTTAAGAATGTGAGTTGTTTTGATCAACTTACCATATGCTAGCTCTATGGTATACCTTATCTCCAATACTTTCGGGGTCACTTATAAGAGTTTACTAAAGTCCTTGATATAAAGCTCTTATTAGCACTAGTATCAAATACATAGAAGCAAACTAGTCTCTCAGAGGAAACTTACAAGTGATAATGTTCTGGTCGTTCTCACTTCACCTGACCCAATCATGAAAGCACATCCCTTAGCACCATTACAACTGTTGTTAGTGTTATTTCCTTCATTATTATTGCTTTTAATTGCTATTGCCATTCTACTTCAATTATGGGTAGTTTCTCTTAAAACGCCCTTCCTTCTCATATTTGAAACACCCACTAGGTGCTTTGATTTCTTATTGTTCTTGTTCTTGTTGTTTGGCTAGGAGTTCACCTTTTGTAATCCTTGGTTGCATGACCCATCATGCCACACCATTGACAATGGAATCGATCAAACTGGTCGTAATCATAGAAGTTGAACTTGTTGCACTTCGGGTACTTTCCAGCATAGTTACACATATTCCAATTGTTCTGGGGTGGTTGGGGGAGTAGTTCCTTGAAGGATCAAACTTTCGAGTTTGTTTCTACTAAGGTGGGTTTCAAGTGGGATATTTACCTTAAGCATTTCCCCACTTTAACTTATTATAAGAAGTATTGGTTATTGTTCCATGCTTGGGTAGAATACCTAGCGTGGCCACCTGATCAGTAAGTTTATGGGCCAACCAAATATTTTGCTGAATAGTAAGGGATTACCTACAATATTGTATCCTTAAATCTGAGAGCCCAGTCCCTCAATATACTTCTCTATCTACTTGTAAGCTTGAGTTACCACTTTTGGACATAAAGTAGTGAACACGTGTGAATGAGTTATATACTTCTCAAATTCGATCCAACCATCTTCAAATTCCACACTTTCCCTTTTATTTTCTGGACCTTATTCCTTAGGAACTACACTTGTCTTAGTAGTGACTTAATATAATCCCAAGGCAGGTTGTTTGTTGCTTCTAGACTCAAGGTTTGTACTATTATTCAAGAAAAAATCGATCCCCTATCATCATCATCCTCTTTAGGATGTTCCTTGGGGTCCTTCTCATCCTCATTCTGAGGCGCATTAGCAGCTGTAGGACCGGTGTAGGGGAGTAATGCAACAGTTTCACAAGGTTGGAGAGAAACAAACAAGAACGCTTAACAGATCAAATAGTGAACCGGCTTATGGAAAAATAAATAAAAGTAAAGAACAATAGTGGAACACAAGTATTTGGTTTTCAAGAACGATGTGTATTGCTCTCAAGTGTTTTACAATTGTTACAACTAGTTCTAAGGACTAGTACCTGAGATACTTTATACTACATCCTATAGTTGACCAAACTTTGAAGGCCAGCTAGAACACTAATCTAGACAACAAGATTAATGCAAAGTCAAAAGGCAGATTGCCTTTTCACTAGTGACTATGACATGCCATAACTCACATCCTTATGTATTACAAAAAAGAGAAAAGTACAAAGTAGAAAGTTACTGACTCTAAGACCTTAATCTACAGTTAACAAAAGAATGGAGGTATCACCTACTTGTGCTAAACAAGTTAAAATCCCTCCCTAAGTCATTTTCAGATATGGCAGTGGAAATTATTTAGCTTTTGTCAAAAGCATGTCAGAGAAAGAACGTTTTCTATATCTTTAAAAGAAATCAGCTCTTGGCTTTGAAAGACTTATCTTGAAGCTTCAGAAGACTTCTTAGTGCTTTTTTTTAAATCTTCTAAAGTAACTTTCTTTTTACTTTAGTGTGCATTGAGAGCACATTGGTTGCATCAGCCTCTAAGTTAACTCATACAAACTCCCCTTATGCTGATGCTATAAAAACTTGAGAATAACTTTGAGTCTTGTTCTTCATCTATTGACAGTCCTCATTATAATCAAGACCATTCCCTTTTTCATCAGTTGGTCCATATTCATCAGACTCTCAAAGTATCTTCTCATGTCAAAGATATCATGCAGAGGAAGGTCAAGCATGTTTTTCTAGAAGTATACATCAGGTCCCACTTAATCTCTAGTGACATGCCATCTGTATGGGTTAGTAGCAAAAGCCCAAGATAAGATAGGTCTCTCAGCAACAAGAGGCTCTACTTGAAGTTTAATTGGTTGAGCAGCCCCTTCTTGATCACCCTTAGGATGTTTTGACCCATCTTGAGGTACAGAGGTGGATGACTTGGACTTCTTCTTCTTCTTCTTATTCTTCTTATTCTTCTTGTCCCTTTTTATGGCCATCCGCTTCCTCTTTATATACGTTAACTGAGAAGGTTGGTCTTGAGTTCCAGATGTTCCTTCTTTATCCTTCTCAGTTGGGTCCTTTTCCTTCACATGTTTAGAAGGAGAAGGTTCAGGACCCTGCTGTGGATCAGAAGATGAAGCTGGCTGAGTGCAGCCTGACTTGGTGGAGAATGCAAGTCTACGAGCTCACCCTTCTTAATCTTATGATTGATCACTCTAATATGCTCATTCCAGAGAACCCATATAGCTTGAAGAAGCTCACCATATTCAATCTGTTAGTAGGCTTCTTCTTATTGACTTGGATGGTGGCTCTTGACTTAGCAGCCTCTTCCCTCATCTTCCTCTTAACAACTTTCTTTTCTTTTAAGACTTCTTGCTTTAGCTGCTTGAGGTACTCAAATTTAGTGTACTCATATGATAAGAGAATTAGATCTGCTACTTGATAGAGACCTGTGACACTCAGTTAGGTTATCATGTTTTGTCTATCATGTTCACTACCTCGATGAGTTTCTTTTTTAACAGCCATAACCTCTACTTCAGGGAACTAAAGAGAGGAAAAGGGCTTTGTAAAGTCTTTTTCTTTTCCTTTCTTCCTAAATCTTGAGTAGCAACTCTGCAGCCTCAGTCTCCTTCCTCTCTTTTGACACTTTGGTGTCAGCCAGTTCATTTAGCTCATCCAAGGGAAGAGAGATGATTTTATCAATGTTATAGTTCCTAGACTTCAGATAATTCAATCTGGCTAACTTTAACTCATACTCTTGAGTGTTTGGCCTTAGGGTAGCCCTGATTGCAGCTTGCATGAAGCTGGGGGTCTCACTTGTTCTCTGTCCCCGTTCCTTCATCTTCCTTTCCCTTTTCTCCTCCTTAATCTCCTCAGGCCCACATCAATATGGATCCCTGATTCAAAGCTTTTTTAAGGAGGGAATCACAAGGGCTATGTCTACACCATCCTACCCTGCTGACAACCCAATAGTATGATGGAGGTATGAGGCTAATAGAAGAGCCTTGGTACTCTCTAGATCTCGTAGCAATAAGAAGTATTCAATTTTCTAACCGTGTGATACTATGAGAGTTTTCCTCTGGTTGACGTGCCACTTACCAACTTAAGTAATAACAGCCAAGCTGATAGGTTGGCTGAGAGGATTTAGTTAAGGGTTCTTGAAGAGTTCAAGAGAAGAATTAAGCTATATAGACAAAGGCTAGCTAGAAAAACTGTTGGTCAACTGGATATTGAAGTAGACCATAAGATTAGCTTCAAATAGGAAACCTTAGTTGAAGGTCCAGTTTTCCCCTGTAAACCTTGATATTGGAACTGCTTCAGCACCCAATACCCTCAGTGAGACACCAGCTGGTGAAGGTGTCTCACAGCCACTCCGTAGCTACAGCTCAAGTGATGTACCAAGTGATAAAGGCCAAAGCTCTCTCCACCCTGAGTCACACAAGCCAGTGACTGACAAAGGAAAGAGGATCATGACCTATAAGAAGATTGAGGAGGAGAAAAGGGAGAGATAGAGGAAGGCAAGGAGAGAGAGAACAAGTGAGACCCCCTAACTTCATGCAAGCTGCAATCAGGGCTGGCCCAGGCTAAACACTCAGGAGGATGAGTTAAGGGCAGCCATATTGAGTTAACTAGGTACTAGGATCCACAACATTGGTGAAATCATCTCTCTTCCCTTAGATGAGCTAAATGAACTAGCTGACACTAAAGTTCCATAAGAGAGGAAAGAGGCTAAGGCTGCAGAGTTACTCCTCAAGATTAAGAAAGAAAGGAAGTGAAAAGGACTTTACTAAGCCCATGTCATCTCTCTAGTTCAACAAAGCCCTGAAGTCGAGGCTACGGCTGTTGAACAAGAAACTCAGGTAGGTAGGGAACAAGATAGACAAAACATGATAACCTACCTAAGTGCCACAGGTCTCCATCAGGAAACAGATCAACTTCCCTGTCATATGAGTACATTGAATTTGAGTACCTCAAGCAGCTAGAGTAAGAAGTCTTAAAAGAAAAGAAAGCTGTTAAGAGTAAGATGAGGGAGGAGGCTGCTAAGAGTAAGATGAGGGAAGAGGTTGCTAAATCATGAGCCACCATCCGAGCCAATCAGAAGAAATCTGCTGATAGATTAAAGATGGTGAGCTTCTTGAAGCTCTTTGGGTTCTCTGGAAGGAGACTTGGTACAATGTCTCCATCCACTATATATAAGCACATTAGAGTGATCAAGAAGAAGATTAAGTAGGGTGAGCTAGTAGACTTGCATTCTCTAACAAGTCAGGCTGCACTTGAAGCGAAGGTCAAGTTTGAACCCCAAGAGATAACAAAACCTAGACCTGGTGCTACATCTGAGCCAGCTTCATCTTCTGACCCATAGTAGGATCCTAAACCTTTTCCTTCTAAACATGTGAAGGAAAAAGGACCCAACTCAGAAGGATAAAGAAGGAACATCTAGTACTTAAGACCAACCTTCTCAGGTAAGTATAGAGAGAGGAAAAGGATGCCATAAGAAGGGTCAAGAAGAAGAAGAAGAAGAAGTCCAAGGTTGTAAATCCCTCTAAAAATCCCAGAGATCAATCAACCAAGATCTCAATCTCAAGAATGCGGAATGTAATTGAGATTGGAAGAAGAAACAAGAATTCAAAACATAAACTTCATTCAATTGATAATCAAAGTGATTACAATCTTTTGAAAATGCACAGAGTCATTACAAAAGGATCTAAAAGTGAACTACTAATACAAAAATGAAAACAAACTATTTATGCTAAAACATCGGTTCTCGCGTGACACTGCTTTTCGCGCGGAAGTCCTTTTCTCGCGACTTCCCCTTCGTGCGACTGAGTTTGATTAAACCGTCTTTATTCAACTTTAATTGTTTTGCCAAGCCTTTGATAGTCTTCTACAATCTCCCCTAGGCTCGGTGAAACAATCTTAGTCAATATCAACATTTGCTTTCTTGTATGATCCTGAATATGCATACCATTTATTCCTTAGGATTCGATCCATCATCCATACGTATTGGCAAGATTGAAAATAAATAGACTCGTCAGCTGAGATAGGACAGTGTAACAGCTTGTTCAAGTCGTCTTTTCCAAACTTCATTAAGTCAGCTGGATCAATAATTTTATATGATCTATCAACACATTTAATCACATCCCGACCTGAATCCTTTTCACAACTGCATGTAATAAATTGCTTTAATGAATTTGGAGGAACTGGAGCATGAACTAGAACTTTCTTGATGTAATTGGGATGTTGAAAAACTCTTATCTTCATTGGAGCTTTAGTGTTTTCATTTATTCTATAAGAGTCATCAATCAGTTTAGATTTTGTAGTCTTAAAATTTTTGAAGTTTGTCTTCATCTCTCGTCTTATTTTAGATCTCATCAGCTCAGCTTCTCCATGATTACTTTCATTAAAGAATGGAACTTTTCCCATAGAATATAAATCAGCAGCTCGTAGAGTATGGAAATCTTGAGTGCTCTTTAAGTAATCAATCTCTCCATTCTTCCTTTTAATCACATACATTTTCTTTTCTCCATCATAAGCCCAACTAACAACATGAGAAAGTTCATTATATTTGTCTTTTGTCTTCGAGATGTATAAAAAATGTGTTTCCATAGGAGGTGGAGGTGCTCTGAACTGTAACCACCTTTGGTATACAAGGCAATCTGACCAGTAACATCCTTTTGTATTGAAGCAGATTGAGTTGGTTCACCTACAAATCTGATGGGATCTCACCTTCTTCCAGATTTATATCTTTGAACAAATCTTGTAAGTTGTTTCCAAATATATCAGTATACTCATTTGGCTCATCCACATCATCAAATAAACCAAACTCTTTTTCTGTAGCTTCTGTAGCTATAGATTGCTGAAAAGAATACAACTCCTTTTCATACAAATCTTCGGTAGTAGGATCCAAAGGTTCATATCCTTCTGGATTACTAGCACTTGGTCCTGAGACATTGTCAGTGCTAGTGTCACCAGTTGGATTAGAAGATAAACCAACATCACCTCCATCATCATCATCATCATTTTCATCATTATCATCTTGATTGACACCATCATCTCCATCATTGTTATCATCATCATCGTCATTTTCATCATCTTCATCATCTATGTCGTCATCAGAATCACTAAAATCAATCATCTTATTTTCTTCTTCTTCATTAACAATTGGAATAGGCATCATGTGTTCTGGTTCAACAAAAGCTGTAGGAGTTACAACTTCAGTATTAGGTGCTTCAGATGTAGTTTGAGCACCTTTAGCGACACTAGTACTTGGTTGTTCATCTGTAGTTTGAGCTTCTTCAACTACTTCTCTTTCCTGTAAGTCAACGGCAGGGGATGGACTTGGTGAACGCCTGGTCGTCTCACCAACCACAGTTGTAGAACGAACAACTTGAGGCTGATGGAAATAGGTTTGAGAGATAAACTCTCTCATCTCTTGCAGCTGTCTGTCCAATCCGGTAGTGTAATCAATAACATTCTTCATTTGAAGCTCAAGAGAAGTAATTCCTGAATCCTTGAGACTTGAATCAAGGTGAATAATAGAAATCATCTTTGTCTTCTCATTATTCTCCTTTCTTAACTCAGCAATTAACTTTACATTCTCGAAGCTTTCTTTTTCTAAGTTCTTCACCCTCTCTTCCAAAGTGATAGAAGAAGATTGAGGAGCACTGGAAGTTTCTTCTCTTCCTCTGAACTCAGGAGGAGTGTTCAGGAAGGTATCAACATCAAACTCCAAATTATCTTGTCTTGGTGGAGTTGAAAACCCAGACTCTGTAACACTAGCTGGTTCAGATACAGGAACAGTTACTGTCTCAGATACAGTAGTAGTGACATCAGCTTGTGTTTCTTCTTCGGTCACCACTCTTTCAGGTGATCTCTGAATGTTAGTAGTGGTAGTCTGTTCAGCTTCAGTAATAATCACTTGAGTTCTTGGTCGTTTTGGAATAACACCACCTCTTCCTCTTTGACTTTTAGAATAATCTTTCCTCTTAGCCATTCGCTTAAGTCTCATAAAAGTATTAGGAGATTCATCAGGAATATAATCAGTATCTCTTTCATCAACAGATCATTTCCTGGAGGAAGTTGGAGTAGATGGAGTCTGATCAGTTTGTAAAACATAGGGCATGTTCCCTATCTGATCACTCATAGTCTCTGAACTAGAAGCTGAATGAACTTCACCTTTAACTCTTTCATCTTAAATAGAATTATCATCAAACAATCTATCAATCTCCTCATCAATGTTATCTCTACCAATAGATGTAGATGCACCAGTCTGTGTATCATCAACAGGAAAATCTCCTTCATATCTCTATCAATATCATCAATCTCAACAAAATATCCAATCCTAGTGAAACTTTCTCCTGAGCACTTATTTCCTCTTGCTCCCGTCAAATGAGTAAATATCTCCTTCTTGATAATTTGAACAACATACTTAGAAGATCTAAGTGTAGCAAGCTCAGGATAAGCATCATTGATCACCAACTGTATGAATCTAGGATACATGATAAATTTCCTTCCAGGAATAGCAGTAGCATTTTTCTACATTTCCTGAAAGATCACTCCAGAAACACTGAAAGGGATATCATCCACCAAAGATACCAACAATGATCCAAATACAGCACTTAGACTATCCATTCCTGCCTTCAGGTTGCTAAGACAATGAATTACCACATGGAATAAGTACTTCCAATAAGGTGGCATCTATTTCTTCTCAAGGCTAGGATATTTATACTCATACCCCATTCGGGTCAGACAATCCATCACAACATCATCTTCCAACCTTGTAGGTGTATCCTCTAGATCATCAAGTAATAAGACTCAGTTAAGAATAGCCTGAGATACAATCACCTTCTTCTCTTTAATAGTAGCAGTAATAATGTGATTGCCTGCTTCATCCTTGTCTAAAGCAGCTATGTTCCAGGAAGCATCAATGAGCTCAGTATAAATGTTGGGATTTACTGAGATAGCATAAACAATTCTTGAAGTCTTTTACCCCTCAATCATAGAAGTAAATAACTCTTTCCCTTCTGGAAGTTCATCAAGATAGGCCACACAATTATGATTTTTATTGAAAATTATTTGTGCCATCTGCAATTACACAACCAAAAATTGTTAAGTACTCTTGACTGAACATATACACAAACAAAATTTTAACACTTGGTCAATATTCGCATTTAGTTCACCTTGACACTTAATTTTATTTAGACAAATCTTTAGTTAATGATTTATTTCAAGTGTTTATCAAAAATTCCATGTTAATGTGTATTATGATCAAATATTATTTAATAACACTTGAATTTTATATTTAATTCTTTATAAATTTTCAACACTTAGAAAAAAATTTTGGTTTCAAGGGCTGTTGTCGCGCGAACCAGAATGTCAATTAAAATCCAAGTTCATGCGAAAACAATCTCCAAGTGAAACTGTCATGCGAAAAACCCAAGTTCATGCGAACACAGTGTTCACGCGAAACTCATATTCACGCGAGAATCAAATTCACGCGAAAACAATCTTCACGCGAAACAACCCATTCGCGTCTGTTCAGTTCAAACGCGACTCGCTCAAAACAAGAATCAAATTGACATTCAAAAACACGATTTTGAACAATAATATTCAGTCCCTAACTGTCGCCTATGTCCAATAAGTCCATTCCATCATTCAATTTTAACATTTAAGCCATTTTTATAGATTTTTGTTTAAGGTTGTTAAGTTCCTTTTAGGAGTTGATATATTTAGTAACCGATTGAAACAAAATCTACCTTTAAATCTCAAATCTTGATGAAATGTAATCCAATGAATGATTTATCACACAAAATAACCTCAGAAATCAAAAAGATGAATGAAAGCGAAAATGGTTTTCGGATGAACACAGTGAGCGAAAAGTGATTTCGGCTTCAATACTGAGATATTTATATGCAAACAAAGTCACGCGACAACCTCATTCGCGCGACAGACGTTTTCGCGCGAGTGAGATTCAACACTTAGAGAAATCAAATTTTCAAAAATTTTTCAAAATTTTCATTGAAAATTCAAATTTATTAACAAAATGTTTTATTTACCAAGTGATTAATTAATTTCAAGAATCTTCAATTTGAATATTATGAAAGTCTTATGATATGAATTTTATTTTGAATTCCTTTTTACCTTTTATTTATTTTGACAAAATAAAATAAAATAAAATGATAACAACAAAGAAAAGCGAACATGAATAAAGAATCAAGATCAGATTTATTTAACAAAAGTTTTCTTTTTAGAATTTTCATAATGAGATCATATAGTTCTTTGTCAAGTCAAGACTTTGTCCAGCTTTATTTAAAATGATACTGGTTAAGTTGATTGTCAATATATTTTGTCCATTTTAAACTTATACTTCAGTCTTTACTCAAATACATAAAGAGTGATTTTTATCATGTTTTGGGTGATTTTATATAAATTTAGTGGATCCCACAATCAGAACTCCTGTAAAATACTTATTAGCCTTCAAGACACTATGAAGATTTCAAGTCACCCTAACTTGACTTAAACCATGCATTGTTGATCAGTGTTACCATTTGCTTATTCCTAAAATAAATCTATTTGAGCATAACTAGCCTGAGAAATATTTCTTAACACGGAATATTAACAAGTTTAAGGACTTACAAACAGCCATCCGGACTTACGTCTGCCCTCTTAAGATGTTTAGGACTTACAAGCCGTCCGGACTTACATGCCCCATCTTTTGATTTTGCCTCCCGTGATCAGAAAATATTCCCAAAATAGAAAATATATACCATATATTATGTATGTCTTCAGACATATCTTTTAATTTGTGCACTTTGGCATCTTATATCCTATATGGCCTTTTTGACATCTTTTTGCTCATTTATTTTCTATATATATATTATTGTGTTTTTTATTTTCTTTTATTTTTGTATATTTTGCATGTCTTTTTTCATTTTCTTTTATATATACATATTTATATATGATAATCACTGAATCAATCAATAACAGGCTTGAGTATGACAAGAATATATCTCTCTGTCTGTTTTACAACATTTTTGGTATTGTTACAGAACCCTGATATGTTCCCCACTAATGCATATCAATTTACTTCAAATTTAATCACTCATTTATGATCTTTTCATTTCTGAAAGCTAAGCCTATTAACATATCAAACATAATACAAGTCTTGTAAGGCCCTGTTCCCGGGCACCTTACGGTTGGTAGCTCATCGCACATAAAACATACATTTGGTATATACTTATAAACATCTTAAATAAACATTGCAGCGGAAACATTCAAAAGATACATTTCATTTCATCATAAAAGCTCGTACAAAAGATTACATCGTTACTGATTACAAAACGGTCATATACAGTGACCTCTAGTATAAAAATATTATATTTTTCATCATAAAGAAGATTCCTTAAGTAATCCCGTTTATCGGGATCCTAAAGGAATCTTGCACTTGCATGCAACATAATGTGTTGCGTGCATTATGGGCCCATAACACATTGAGTGGCAGCATTATCAAAAGGAGAATGCCATCCCCTACGAGCTGAGTTGTTGCCTCGTGCCATCCCCAGCAACCCTACCTGCCAACTGGAAACATATAAAAGTCAGCGTTGCTGAGTGAGTTCTAGTTTTATAATAAACATACTTTATTTACATTATAAACCATTCCTTTCTTTCACATGATCATATATCATACGTACACATAGATAATATTCATTATTATCTTCATCATTCGTTATACATCATTATCTTTAAATTCTCATATGGATCCTGTCAGGCTTTACCCACTTCATAGCACTTGACTATGATTACTGTGGTCGAATGACAAGGATCCCGTTCATCTTCGCTTGTACATTGAATTTCTTTTGTACCAATACCATATGCTATACCCCGATCAGTCTTAGCTACTGGGCCGAAGTCAACAAATGAACAACAAAGCGTATGCCACAGTACTAGTAGGTAAGCAGTAGAGGTACCATGACCATGGTCAATCACAAAGAAAGACCAATCGACTTATTCAGTGCTCGCAAGACTTAATTTGTTCATTCATTAATGCATGTATTCATCATCTTCTTTCTTTTCATTTATTCGTTAATACATGCATTCATCATCATGTTCCTCTTTTATTATCTTTCACTTTACGTTACGTAATACTTCATTCGTTCATTTCCATAATTCGTAAAGTTGTGGAAAGATAAATATACATGATCATAAGGAACATACACATAACATTCATTCATCATCATACAAGACATCATACATATATGGTACACAGCAGGTATACCCATGCAACATCATCATCATCATCATGCCTATGTTACTCGTTTACCTAATTAAATCAGATCTTACTAAGGTTAATCCGCATTCATAATCTGGTTCATCCGCATTGGGCTGGTCATCCGCATTAGTCAATACGGATGAGGAATGCCTTATCCGCATTTACTCCTTCAGTTCATCCACATTTCTTGTCATCCGCATTAGTCAATGCGGATGAAGAAATGCCTTAATCGTATTTCATGTACTGCCCGTATTGGTCAATGCGGTTGAAGAATGCCTTGACCATTCTTCCTGACTTGTCCGTATTAGATCAATGCGGCCGAGTACTGCCTTAGTCATTTTCTTGTTTTGTCCGCATTAAATCGATGCGGACGAAGAATGCTTTAATCCGCATTCTAACCTATCCGCATTGGGTCAATGCGGATGAGTAAATTTGCCTTACCCGTATTTTCTGGTCACCCGCATTAGTCCATGCGGATGAGCAGTTCACCCTACACTTAACCTGTGTTGTTTTTCAGCTCTCAATCATCATCTCAACATACATTAGCACTGATTTATCATATCAGCTACTTAGAACAAACTAAACATCATGCATATCATAAGAATGACTTCGAAAACATACATCAGCAGTACGCATACGATCTACGCGCTGAAATTCACTTATCTGTCCTAAAAATCTTACATACATTAGGCATAGCAGTCTAAGCGGACCATACATGCACTCCTACTCATACATACATACACAGATTTAAGCACACAATCCCAAAAACAGTTTGTCGATGCGTTCCAGCCCCAAAATCGTTCGAAAAATGCATAAATGAAGGGGTCTTAGAACTCACATTGTGTCGCTGGGTATGGCCTCTTCAAAATCGGTCGCTGTGGAACCCAGTACCTCAAATCAGTCTTCTTCTTCTTCTTGTTCTTCCTTCAAATCTCGTGGTTTGCTCTTTATCTCTCTAAAACTTTTGCTGGCTTGGGGTTGTGAGAAAAGAGTGGGCAGCCATCCCTATGTATATCAGATATTTGCCTTTTCATTGTACTTTTTTACACAATACCCCCTTCCACTTTTTCTTTCTTTTCCTTTCCTTCCAATATCCTTTCTTTTCTTTTCTTCTTATTATTTCTTTTTGTCTAGTCAAAATTTCGGGTGTTACAAGTCTATTATTATTTAAGCCTTTGAAAGTGCTTAGACTCTTTTTGAACTGTGTAATATCATTTCTCATTTAATCATGAAAATTCCTTTTTAACAATTAATCCAATCTTGAATCCCCCTAAGACCAAAAATATTTTTCAAAGTGTATTTTCAAATTTCTCCTCCTAAAATTTTGATTATTCTTTTAAAAGAAAAGAAAACAATTACAATTTTAATTCCTTATTTAAAATGAAAAATCTTTTTGTGAAGATTCAAGAAATCAACTTATCCAAAGTTAGTCATTCCCAATGATTGCACAAGGAAATCAAATCGAGAATGATCAAATGCCTTGGTAAATAAATTTGCAATGTTTTCAGTTGATGGCACTTGTTTTAAGTGAATAAGTTTGCAATCAAAACAATCACGGATGAAATGGATTCGGATGTCAATGTGTTTAGTTTTGGATTGTTGAATGGGATTTTTGACGATGTTCAGTACTGTCGTATTATCACACCAAATGGGTGTGTCATATATGTTAAGACCATAATCAAGAAGTTGTTGTTGAATCCAGACAAGCTGGGAACAACAACTCGAGGCAGCCACATATTCAGCTTCGGCAGCTGATGTGGGGACAGTGTTCTGTTTTTGACACTGCCAGGAAATGAGTCTGTTTCCTAGAAATTGACATCCCCCTGTAGTCGATTTCCTGTCTAAATTATAACCACCATAATCACTGTTAGTATAAGCAAATAAATTGAAATCAGAAGTTCGAGGATACCAGAGACCAAGTTTTGGTTGACCCTTGAGATACTTGAAAATCCGCTTGACAGCTTTCATGTGTGATTCCTTTGGATCACTTTGATAGCGGGCACACTGACAAACAGGGAACATGATATCGTGCCTGCTTGCAGTAAGATACATTAGGGAACCAATCATTGATCTGTACAAATGTTGATCAACGGATTCACCTAATAGATCTAGAGTGAGAGTACGACGAGAAGACATAGGAGTAGGAGCTACTTTGGAATCCTAAAACTTGTATTTCTCTAATATTGTTTGAACATATTTTTCTTGATGAATGAGAATACCAGTTTCAGTCTGATTAACTTGAATACCCAAGAAGAATAAAATTTCTCCAAGAGAGCTCATCTCGAATTTCTTCTTCATCACTTCTTCAACTCCTTGCACATGCTTTCATTAGTAGACCCAAAAATGATATCATCGACATAGATTTGTACCAGAATAATGTCATCGCCTGATTTTTGAATGAATATGGTTTGATCAATTGCTCCTTGTGAATAACTGTTTGCAAGCAACTGCTCGGTCAGAGTAGCATACCAAGCATGAGGTGCTTGATGTAAACCATACAACGCCTTATCCAATTTGTAAACATAATCTGGATGATCTGGATCTTCAAACCCAGGAGTCTGACAAACATAGGTTTCTTCCTTCATTTCTCCGTATAAGAAAGCAGTTTTAACATCGATCTGATACACTTTAAAATTCATGTACGAAGCAAAGGCTAAGAAGATGCGTATTGCTTAAAGTCTTGAAACTGGAGCATACACCTCTTCATAGTCCAATCCTTCAATCTGATAGAATCCCTGCACCACAAGACGTGCTTTGTTCCGAACTATAACACCTTTTTCATCCGTCTTGTTCCTAAATATCCATTTTGTTCCAATCGGAAGCTTATATTTTGGAAGTTCCACAAGATGCCAAACATTCAGTTTCTTGAATTGCATCAACTCATCTTGCATTGCTTCTATCCAACTGTTTTCTTTGAGTGTTATTTCAACATTCTTTAGCACTATTTGTGATAGAAAGCAAGCATACAAACATGTGTTGATTGCCCCTGATCGACTTTGGTAACTACACCTTCATGCAACAGACTGATTATTGCTTCAGTTGGATGAGTTTTATGAATTCGAAGCTGAGGAATATCATCTGCAATAATCTCATCTTCCAAATTAGTTATATCCTCAACGTTTGCAATCACGTCTTTAGAGGTTCTAGATTGATAAATAATATTTTCTTCAAAAGTGTCATCTAAAGTGTGATTTGCAGAAGCAATGGACACGGTTGGAGAATCTGCAAATGGAACTTGGATAACTTTAATTGAAGTATCAATAGTATCTGAAGAAGACAATGTAGATAATTGTGAATTAAGTGATTCTTCTGACTCCTGATTGTGTAACTGATCTGAAATATTTTCTGGTAAACAAGTACTTTCAGACATATGTACAGAAGCAGTAGGAATACTCTTGGACGATGATTGTATTACAGAATCATCAGATATGATAGCTGGAAGTTCCTCAATGATTTTATTTTCTAAAGATAATGAGAGAGAATTAGCATCTGCAGACAGAGGTTTAGAAACTTTAAAATTAATGAACAATGATTCATAATCATAAACCCATGATGGAGTTGATCCTGCATCAGTTATGTTAAGCTCGTGCCAGTCAATATTAAATGACTCAATTATTTGTCTTGTTCTTTTATTATAAACCTGATATGCAACCTTATTAGCTGCATATCCCACAAAGTAACATTCATCAGCCTTTTCAAAAAATTTTGAAGTTGATTCGGTTGTATGTAACAAAGTACAACAACAACCAAAGGCTTTAAAATATTTGACTTTAGGTTTGTGTTTATAGAAAATTTCATAAGGAGTCATATTTAATCTTTTATTTATTAAAACACGATTCTGAACATAACATGCAGGGTTTCCAGCCTCAGCCCAAAAGGACAAGGGTAATTTAGCAGCAGATATCATAGTTCGAGCAGCTTCAATGAGTGTTCTATTCCTCCGTTTAGCAACTCCATTTTGTTGTGGAGTGCCTGCAGCACTAAATTGTCTCGCAATGCCTTTGGAATCACAAAACTCATTCAACGTCTGATTACAAAATTCTGTTCCATTGTCACTTCGGATGCATTTGACCTTCTTATCTGTCTGATTCTCCACCAGATTGATGAATTTGATCAATAGATGTGGAGTCTCATCCTTAGATGCTAAGAAAAACACCCAAGTAAATCTTGAAAAATCATCAGTAACTACCAAACAATAAGATCATCGACCCAAGCTTAAAACACTTACTGGACTGAATAAATCCATGTGTAAGAGTTGTAAGATTGATTCGATTGAGTTGTGTGCAATTGGTTTGTGAGGAAGTCTATGTTGTTTACCCTTGGAACATGACAAACAATGTTCAATTAGTTGAAATTCCTTTTTAGGTAAACCGATGACATGATTTCTACGTACCAGTTTATTCATATTTTTTAGATTTACATGTCCCAACCTATGATGCCATAACATGGAATCATTCTCCAAGGCTTTGGATAATAACAAGAAGCTTTTACCAAAGAACTAGAACAATGCATATCAAGCAGATATGTATCATTGTCTCTCGGAGTCCTCATCAAAATCAATTCATCAGGAATTACAAAACCCGGTTTTATGATTAAACATTCCTTATTAGTAAAGTGTGTAGAATACTGTTTATCACAAATTTGAGACACACTTAGTAGGTTATGTTTTAGTTCCTTAACAAAATTTAAATTTTCAAAACTTAGTACACCATTTATAACTGTACCACGTTTAGTAATTCGACCTCCTTTGTCGCCAGCAAATATTACCCTTCCTCCATTGTATGACTCAACATCTTGAAGTAGAGATAAATTTCCAGTCTATGTCTTGAACAACCGCTGTCTACATGCCATAAGCTTTCAATGTTCTTTTGAGGTAGTTTCTGCATAAGTAATGAAATTACTTAGGTTTTGGTACCCAAGTCAAACAAGTCTTGAGCACATTCTGAGTTGCTTTTAGACAAAATGATTTAAGATGTTGTATTGGCCGTGTACATTAACAGTTTCTTTAACACTTCCCAATTTAGTTTTGTCAATTAAATCATCTTTCAAATACTTGTTCTTTTCAACATCATTAGTATATACAACATTTGTGTTTAATGGTTTTGAAAATTTTCCACGAGTGAAAAACAATTTACGATTATGAGCAGTAGAATTGTGAAACCGTTGTCTGCTTTGTGATTTTAGTCGATAAGGAATTATTAGCAAGATGATTTATGTTTCCACATTGATAACATTTTCTTTTTTTTGTGTGGAAAACAAACTGTGAATGACAATTTTGAAAATTGTCATAAAAACCAAAGTCAGATTGACATTTAGGTTTAACTTTCTGCACAGTCTCTCGTATCTTTGCTTCATTGAATAATTGCTTGTTCATCTTAGAAAGATTCGAGGAAATCGGTGATTTTTGAACACTTGGGATGTTAGATTTATCTTCTTGGCTATTTGAACAGATGATGCTGGAATTGGACCAGGCTTAGATTGTGCTGGAGAAGGACCAGTCTTTGTTACGTGAATTGATACTGGAGAAGGACCAGGCTTTGTTATGTGAATTGATAAAGAAGAACCAGTCTGTTGCACATCTGGGCTACACATATCTTGTTTCACAAGATTAGCATTCTGATGAAGTTTATTTTAAAGAATCGAAAATTCATTTCTTTAAAAATATAATCTTCATCTTCAATAAAACCTTTAGAACCAAATCTATTTGTAAAATCTTTTTCAAGATTAATTTTATGATTAGCCCTTTGAGTTGCATTCAAATTACAATTGAAATTTGGATTTTTTTATATAAAACATCATGCTTTTCATTCAACAAAGAAGTTATGCTACAATCAGATTTAATACAATTAACATTCTTATTTTTTAAACTCTCTTTCTCATTCTCACAGTCACTATCACTCTCCCACTCTTCTACCAAACCATCCACCTTCAAATTATCTGCACAAAAATTTTCAGTTGATTGTTTAGTTTTTGTTATTGTGATAGGATCAATAGTCAAATTTATTTTGACTGAAGGTTTTAAGTCTGAGGAAGGTGAAAAACCTATCCCATAACTCATATCACAATCAGAAATGACATTAGACGATGGCAAACATGAATAATCATGATTGATTGCTGGAGCGATGTTCGAAAATCCAACACCACTTTTTCCTCCTTTTATCTTGAGTCATTTGAGATTTGATAATACCTTCAACCATGTTTGATGAAAGTTCAAACTTTTCAGCAGTCAATTTAGCCAATGCTAGTTCACTGTTGAGTTCCAAGGCGAGTTCATTATTTCTTTTAGTCAAATCATTATTTGTACATTCTTTATCATGACGATTTAATTGTAAGTTATACACAGTTTTGTTTAAACCTTCAAGTTTTTCTTTGAAAATCTTTTCATTTGACTTATGTTTTCGAGCTTGATATTGAAGTTTTTCAACTTCCATTATCAAGTTCTCATTATGAACTCTGTACCTTTGAACTTTATCAATACATATATATGTACATAAAGCGTCATATACCTTTGATTCTGAGCTGCCTTCTTCTGATTCTTCAACCTTCTTTACCGTAAAGGCTTTTATCACAGCAGCATTTTCTATCACTGGAGCAACTTCGACCGTCTTTAAGTCTTCAAAAGTGCATTTGACTGGAGGCTCAACAGTGTTCTCTTCCACATTCACTTCTTTTTTTGTAGCCGGAGACATCTCAACAGCCTTTTGTTTGATGATTGTTTCAAGAATATCCATCTCAAACTGATTTCCTGCCATGTTTTCAATCAAAACCTCTTCCATTACTTCCTTTTCCACAGCAACCTTGACTTCAAACTTCTCCTCCTCCTTTTCCTTCACAACACCCATCAACCTTGACTTCTTCACTTTCACTTTCAGTCTTGACTTCTTTCTTCTCAACAAACACTCCATCCAATAGATCATCCGATATAAATTCAGCAAACAAATTCTTATTCTCCTTTGGTTCAGTAACAATTTGAGCAACCAAAGCTGTAGATAGCTTTAAGTCAAGTGCTTCCATCTGATCAGACCAATCATACTCAGCATTTGTTTGTGAAACTAATGCCTTGTTACCCCCAGATGAACTTGCTTTATCTTTCTTAGCTTCAACCTCCACATTTATCATTCTTTTTGATCCTTCAACTTGAACAGTCTTTGGTTCT
Source organism: Flaveria linearis (assembly GCA_024085815.1). Taxonomy (NCBI): domain Eukaryota; kingdom Viridiplantae; phylum Streptophyta; class Magnoliopsida; order Asterales; family Asteraceae; genus Flaveria; species Flaveria linearis. Next base: position 26,029,696 of record CM044015.1, read on the forward strand.
GTACATTCTCTAGCAAAATGCCCTGGTTTATTACAGTTATAACATCTCAGATTAGACTTATCAAAACAATTTTGCTTGAGTTGTTTACTCCAAACATTTTCTTTCCTGTTCTTCTTGCAAAGTTTTTAGCCCTGTACACCACCATAGCCATTTGATACTTAATATCATTTTCTTCCACATCATCAGGGTTGACTTGTTGAAGATCATCAATAAGAACATTTGGTGCAGTAAGTCTTCCAACCATGAATGCTTCATAACTAGACATGAAAGTTATGAATAGAGCAAGATGTTCCTCAAAATCTGAACAGTCTGCTTTGAGGAATTTGTAGTAGCAACATAGGCTTGTTGAACACTTTATGGAGCAGGAGTATGAGGTACTTGTTGATGAATGATGGTGGAATAATGTTGTACAGCTAGAAATTGAACTTGTTGATTCATAACTGGTTGAATTTCGGGAGATGCTGAACTTCCTGTTTGTTGTTGCTAACACATCTGAGTGTATCTGACATAGTAATTAGGATTACTAGCCATTTTAGCATATAAAGCAGTTGCTTCTACACCCAAAGAACTCAAATGATTTGCAGCTCTCTGTTTATCATCCATTTCATAAGACTTGATAATGGATATTAAATCAGTCAGAGGTAGTGTGTACAAATCTTTAGTTCTTTTGATCAGAGTACAGTTGTGATTCCAACTGTAAGGAAGTGAATTCAGCAATTTCTTGTTAACCATGATTGGTTCCAGTGTTATTCCAGCACTTTTTATCTTAGTAACCAGTTTCACGAATCTGGCTATTTGAACATCCAGCAGCTCTCCCACAACATGATTGAGCATATTAAATTCTTGATTCAGCATGTCTTTCTTACTTCCCTCATATCTTTGTTTCCCAAGATTTGAGTTTCCAAAGCATCCCATAAAACTTTTGCTCCTCTGAATTCTTTAAATTTGTGAGAATCTCAGTGGTTAAAGCCATAATGATAGCTGCATAAGCCTTGTCATCTAGCTCAAATCTTTTCATATCATCTTCATCCTATAAATTTTCAGGCTTCTTAACCATCTCCCTTTGTCATTCTTGTACAATGGGTTATAAGGACCATACTTAATTGACCTCCACATTTTAGGTTCAGTATAGATAACATGATTCTCGAACCTATAAGCCCAATCTGCATAGTCATCCTCACTGAGAAGTCTAGGTGGCTTGTTCCCAGTGTCAATTTCAGTGTCTAAGTGAAGAGAGGCAGTAAGATACTTCAAATTGATGCTGATGAAGACATGTTGTTGAAATTAACAGACTACTCATGCGAAAACTCAAACCGCGTGAAAACTGAAATCGCGCGAAATACTATTTCATGTGAAAACCCAGGTCTTCAAACACACCGAATCGCACGACATACGCTGTAACTGTCTGTGCGAAAAAACACTTTTCGCGTGCGAAAAATCCAGCAAGTTTCACACACAAACAACTTGCCAAATGTGATTTTTAACTACTTTTCTTCACCAAATCACTGATTTAGTTCGATTAGATTCATTTTAGTTCAATTTTGTCAGTTTTCGTTCACGTTTTAATCCAAATTTGATTAAAATTCAATCAAATTGAAAAATTGAGCAACACAACCACACGAAACTGGAATCTCAAGTAACAAACTGTGAAAAATTGCAAGAACAAAAAAAATCAATCAAATGCTTCTTCAAATCTTGTTCTAGAGCCAAATGCTCTGATACCAATTGTAAATCCCTCTAAAACTCCCAGAGATCAATCAACCAAGATCTCAATCTCAAGAATGCGGAATGTAATTGAGATTGGAAGAAGAAACAAGAATTCAAAACATAAACTTCATTCAATTGATAATCAAAGTGATTACAATCTTGTGCAAATGCACAGAGTGATTACAAAAGGATCTGAAAGTGAACTACTAATACATAAACAAAAACAAACTATTTATACTAAAACTTCGCTTCTCTCGTGACACTGCTTTTCGCGCGGAAGTCCTTTTCGCACGGCTTCCCTCTTCGCGCGACTGAGTTTGATTAAACCATCCTTATTCAACTTTAATTGTTTTGCCGAGCCTTTGATAGTCTTCTACAAAGGCATCCACCTCTGCACCTCAGGATGGGTCAGAACATCCTGAGGGTGATCAAGAAGAGACTGCTCAATCAACTCCACTTCAAGTAGAGCCTTTGCTACTGAGATGCCTATCGTCTCTTGGGATTTTGTATAATCCCAGATAGATGGGATGTCACTAGAGATCAAGGGGGTCAAGATGTATACTTCTGGCAAAACATGCTTGACCTCCCTCTGCATGATCTCTTTGACATGAGAGGATACTTTAAGAGTATGAGGAATGTGAACGAATTGATAAAGAAGGGAATGGTCTTGATTCTGATGAGTACTATGAAATGATGAAGATCAAGACTTTAAGTTATTCTCATGTTTTGGTAGCATCAGCCTAGGGGAAGTTTGTAAAAGTTAACTTAGAGGTTGATAAAACCAAAGAGTTCTCAGTATGCACACTGAAGTACAAAGCAAGTTACTTCAGAAGATTTGACAAAAGCACTAAGAAATTCTCTAAGGGTCAAATCTTCTAAAGCCAAAACACCATTTCTTCTAAAACCAAAGATGATATCTTCCAAAGCTTCAAGGCAAAATCTTTCAAAGCCAAGAGACTGATATTCTTCTAAATACAGAAAAGACGTGCTTTTTTTAACATGCTTTTGACAAAAGCAGAACAACTTTCCACTGCCATCGCTGAAGACTCACCAACTTATACAAGTTGGTGATATCTCCATGTTTTTTGTAAACCATATATTAAGGTCTTAGAGTCTGTAACTTTCTAATTTGTACTTTTATCCTTTTGTAATAGATAAGGATATGAGCTATGACATATCATATTCACAAGTCAAAAGGCAATCTACCTTTTGATTTATATTAATCTTGTTGTCTAGATTAGTGTTCCAGGTGGCCTTCAAAGTATTGTCGGTTTTAGGATGTAGTATAAAGTATCTCAAGTAACAGTCCTCAGGACTAAGCCTTATAACAATTTTAATTCACTTAATAGAAATATACATCATTCTTGAAAACCATATACTTGTGTTTTGCTTGTGTTTTTTTACTTTTGTTCATTGTTTCATAAGCTGGTTCCCTTTTTGATCTATTAAGTGTTCTTGTTTGTTTCTCTCCAACCTTGTGAAACTGTTGCATTACTCCCTTACATTGGTCCTGCAAGAACTACAACCAATGCCTCTACCTGCCTCATCCTCATCATCCTCAACTCTGGTCTCTAGTGCATCTACCCGAGAAGCTAAACCCTCAAATGTTGAAGCCAAAAGATTATGGTACTTTCAGATAAATCTAGAATGCCCACAACCGTGTCCAAATGATGTGGAGTTGTACTCTCATACTCTAACATCCCTTAGAGTTCACTAGCCACGTCATGCCAATATAGACTATCCATAATTGCCTCCATATGCTATCAAGTTGTACTCTTACGCTCCAACATCCGTGATTTCTCACCAACGGGATCGCGTATGTTGCGTATCTCATGATCTATTTTTGCCATGAAACCGTTAAATGCTTATGCTGGTGGGTGTGGAAAAGGCTGTAGTATTGATGTAGTGGCATGAGTTTCGGGGGTGAGTGGGAGGTGTACGTGCTCCTCTCAAATATGATGTGCAATCAAGTCTAGAAACCACTCTATATCTGAAGTGTTGGCTATGGCTTGCCATACAATTAAGAGTCATCAGTATGCTCGAGCCAACACCTCTTCGGCTCAGGAGGTGAACAAGGAAGTGTCGGTGAAGATGGTGGTAGAGCATGTCTCTTTGTTTGCCACCATTTGCAGGGTTCTATTACGAGGCATGTGTCGTAGTCATTGTTCATATTGAACGACTACTATAAGAATTTTAAATAAATGGTTTATTCATTCAATCATGAAAGAAAACTATAAATAAATGTTAAACCCAATCGTAAGCAATGTGTAAAACAAGGCGCTCAAGATAGAAGTAATGTCAGTAAATATACGTTAAAATAATTGATGAGAAATAGTGTGACTCCAAATGAAATACTATTCCTTAATTGTGTTGTAGACCTGAGAAAACATGCTTAAAGTGTCAACATAATGATTGGCGAGTTCACAGATTTAATAAACGAATAATGTGTTTTTAAATTTCATAAGATAAAGTAAACAAACTATATCAATATATTGGTAGCCTATGTTCATGTTACTTAGCGTTTTAACACTAAAGCTGACTGTTTGAATCTTATTTGCCTTCCATCATAATGATCATAAATGATGGCTAAGGGTTAGGTCAATATTACACCCGTTTGACCTCTAGTCAAGTTATTGCAAATAACATTGGTGGGGTTTGTCATACTCAATAGTACTACTCAAGATCACCTTGCAAGATTATAATTAACTATTCAATATGTAAATACTTTTCATGATATGTTTGAGCGGAAGTGAATAGGTGATATAGTAGCAATACTAAAAAAAATTATTTCGCATGTTTGTAGCCTAGAAGGGGAAGTACATAAAAGTGGGGTTGTGAAAACTCACCTTAGATTGCTTATAAGATAAAAAAATGCAGAAACCGGGTCACTAAATGTTACCTATCAAACATAGATCTATGAGTGCGTGTTCATATTGATCTAATAAAACCAATTGATCCAAACAACTCATAATGTTAGTGTGTTTAAGAAAAATATAATTTTGGCCAATGTTGAATTTTGTTGGTCAAAGTTAAGCAGTTTGTGACTTATATACTGAATTATTGTTCATTTATGCTCATAATACACATTATGCTCATATAGCTTATCATAGTCCACGTAAGATTACAAATTGGGTTTCTATTTTAGGAAACTTTCCTTTTTAGAAAAATTCAATTTCAATTACATATGTGTAATCAAAAACCTAAAACTAATCAACATAGAATACATGCATTACAATCCCACATAACTCATCAAGTTCCCTAACATGGCAAATAAAGTCATTATGAATAACGTTTGCATTGTAGTAAGTAAGCCTCGGATTTGATTCAAAAGTAGGGTGTTCAACAAAAACTATCCATACAATCATTATAAAATAACATATAAGAATAATCAATGTTTAACACGACATAATTGCTTGATAAGACACAAGTTTGGATGAACTAGGGTTTTTATTAACACTAAGTAAAACATGATGAAATAATCCAAAAACTTACTTGAACTCACAAGCAATCAATTATTAATGCATCCTTGATGTTAGAAACTTCAAACTTCATAAGTAATTGCAAGAAAAGAGATCAAACAAGGGGTGTGTATGTGTGGGAGTCAAATGAGCAAAAAGGGAGGGTGAGGGTAATGGTTGCATGCAAGAATGGGGTTATGGGGTGATTAGGGTTTGTTTTATATCTTCTTTTTCAATAAAATTACGTCACTAAAAGTTGAATGTAAAATGGTTCGGTGAATCCGCGGGCTTGTTGTACTAAACCAAATTGCTATAACTTTAAAGTTAGTTTATTTAATCTCTAAGTAAAGAAAATAATATCTAACTACGGTTTATAGCAATTTTATTACAATTTATTCATAAAAACTATGAATGTCTAACAACAAGTAAATGTTTTGAATTTCACAACTCCCGTAGCAAATTTAACCATCTAAGCATGAAATCACATAACATATACTTCCATGTATAGTATATTTGTCTGAAGATTATTTTGATAAGTCACCAACATACAGGGGCAAGTCTCGTGTGTAGTCCAATAATTCTCCGAATTAGCATTACGTGAATGTTTCTACAATAACCGACTAACTTAGTTAAACCTAAATAAGTGAAATGCATGCATGGAAGATTAAATATTGATGTAGTATTGATCAAAAAATAAACTGAAAATGTCACGTGTCATAATATCCCTTTTCTATATTAGTCCTTGAGAGTTTAAGAACAAACAAATAAAGAAAGAAAGTAGAATGTAATTTTCATAAGTTTGGTATCAAAGCACATAAAAAGAGTATGTTTTCTTTAAAATACAAAGTCCATGGTTGATATTAAAACACTAAAGCAGGTTTGTGAATCGGGTTTATCGTATTATTAGAAAAAGTAACCCCAAACCTTTACAAAATGGCACCTGATTAATGCCCTTAATTAGAGACTAAGGAAGGTGTTAGCCGGTTACAACTCAAAATTAACTTCTAAGAAAAAGAAATCCATCGGTAACATAAAAGACTAGTTGATGGTGACTACATCCCTACACATAAGTTGAGATTATGGATGGTGTTGGCCTGATACAGACTTATCATCATCGGAGTCAACCAATAAACCTTTTCATTTTATTGCCATCACCCTCTACCGCTACCACCAGCATCAATGACCTTAGCTTCGCCATCAACTCCTCTTGGTAGGATGATCAGAAGGGTAGCCACCATATGAAAGAAGACAGGGGATGGTGGCAATTTGGTGAGAGGATACTGTTATTATAGAGAAACCACTATTGGTGCACCTACTTCGCCTCTTTCTCTTCTACTGATTAGATGGTCTCTACTTTACCTAACATTTGTTTCTCTAATCTTTATCCACCTCTTTAGATTTGGATAAGAAATAGAATAATTTAAGAAATAGGTGTCAATTTAAATGGTTAAACGCATGTGGCTATGATTTACAGAGATCACCCAGACATTGGTTTCCATACGCATTAGGGAATTGTACCTTAACGCCGCAAAAAGCTTATACGGTAAACAAGTATAACATTTACATACTTTGTTATGTTTTTTCAAAAAAATGTGCCAAAAATTAAGATTTTTTATCTTTAATACTTGCATAATATTGCTAGATTTTGAAAAAAAAAGTGAAGAATTTATAAATAGATTACAAAAGTTGCGATTTAACTATGCTATTATGTAACACCCGGAAATTTACAAAAGAGAAGAAAAGAGAAGTATAAAGAAAGAAAAGTAAAATAACCCAAGTCGGGGTTAATGTAGTACAAGAGGCAAACTTTAATATTATTATGTTTAAAAAGGTGGGCATGGCCACCCACTACCCTGCTCCACCAACTGCTTCGGTTCTTTTATGGAGAAGAAGAAGAAGATCGGCTGAAAGGTGAGTTTTTCATGTGTTTTGCTCAGCTTCAATCGAGTTGTCAGCTTTGGACCGAGTCTTATGTGCTCGTTTGTGTGTTTTTGGTGTGTTTTTGGTGTGTTTTTGGTGTGTTTTTGGTGTGTTTTTGGTGTGTTTTGGTGTGTTTTTGGTGTGTTTAGGTGTTTGAACTCCAAGTGCTCTTGATTTTGAAGAAGTCTTAATCGAAAGCTGTCAAAGGTGAGTTCTATATCCCTACTTTTCTGTTTTAAATTTGTTTTTTTAGGGCTGAAATGCACACTATCATTTTACAAACTATACTGTGTTGGGACCGTATATTTATCTTTGTTATACGTGTGAATGTTTTGACTAAGTGTGTAGTTGTATGCTTGTTTTAAGTGCTTAGTATGCTAGATTTGGGCTAAGAATACATTAGAATGTATAAACTAGAACTGGTTAACTGCCCATGTGCCCAACTGCCCATATGCCTAAGTGCCCATGAGCCAAAGTGCCCATGCGTCTAAGTGCCCATGCATCCTGAAATTGCCCATGCATCTATGTGTTCCTGCACCTAACATAGTGCCCATGCGCCTAACATAGTGCCCATACGCCTAACATAGTGCCCATGAGCCTGGAATTTGCCCATGCACCCAACTGTTCATGCGCCTACATAGTTCTCATACGCCTACATAGTGTTCATGCGCCTACATAGTGCTCATGCGCCTAAAGTGACTTAAGATTTCGCTGAAAACTTGGGAAATAGAAATTTATGATTAAGCTCTAGAATGTTTTAGGGGATTATGTTTGTTCATGTTATGCATGTTTATGGTCTGTTATTGATGTTCCTTATTACGTATTATTACGTGACTTTAAGTGGCATGTCAATGCTCTTATACGTAAAGTATTATCGTAAAGAAGAGAAAGAATTAAGATAATGAAAAGTGGAACATAATGAATGAATGAAAGTCTTGCAAGGAAATTTAAAGAGGATCACAACTCATTGATGAGTTGTTAGCACAACTGTGTACAATGTAGTGTGCGATCTTGGCTAACCAATGAGGGTACACACAGGGGGGTCAGTCTTTGTGACTAATCCATACGTGTGAAACGTGATCTTGGTCGCTTAACCCCAAGACTAAGGTGGCTTCATGCCCAACGATGAGGCATAGCTTATGACAGGATCTAGATAGAAGTAAAAGATAATGAAAAAGTGATAAACGAACGAATATGTGCGATAATGGAAGATAACAATGGTATTACCTTGATGTATGTACAACGAATGACCATGTACGAAAGTAAAGAAATTGTTTCAAACAAAAGGAAAGTATTTTATTTATAAAACTATAACTCACTCAGCAAAACTGATTATTTTATGAATATTCAGTTGGCAGGTAACTTGCTGTTGAGGATGGCACGAGGGTGAAGCTACTTGGCGGGCAAAGAATGACATCAATTTTATACATTATAATGTTGTTGTTTTCTAATATAACTGAATATTGTTTTGTAACTCTTGAAAAACAATGATGTATTATTTGTCAACATCAATTACTAATGGATGAATGGTTTTTGATAAATTAATCCACTGCAATGTTTTTAGAAATTTGTTGTGTTTTATTGTAAATAAGGCTATGATTGACCAACCGTGAAGTGCCCGGGAATGGTGCCTTACAAGCTAGTATCAGAGCCAAAGTTTAAGAGAAATGGGTAAATTATTTTAAAACCTAAACTTGAACTGAAAATTGGACCAAATGGAAGGATGCCAGCACAAGTAGCTACGTGCCATCAGGTAATTTTCTTAAAGTTAACCAGTTATGTGCGTGTGTTATTTGGTTTATATGCTCTTAGTAGATTTGGATACTGATGTAGTCAGGATAGGAAATGCTTGGGAAATAAATATTAAAGTAAGTGGCTAATCATAACTGGCCACTATAATTAGGGACTTACTATACTTGACATAATCTGAGCTATTACCTAGAATGACCGTGTTGGTGTTCAAATCTTATAGTGTTAAGAAGATGGTTGGTGGTAGATATTAGAAGGCTTCATGAGGTGGAGGTCGTGGTGGACGTGGTACTGAGCCACGTGTCACAAGGAATAGGGCTAAAGTTGCCAAAATAGCACCTGAAGAGCCCGAGATCTATCACCAGGAAGGCGTTGATGAGAGCGCTAACTTGAGGGCCTCAATGAAAAAGGCGGTAGTTGAGGAGGTTCATCAGGTCATGCAGACGATCCTTCCGTCTGTGGTGACCGAAGTGATTAGAGCTATGAGGGAGGATGAGAAGAAGGAAAAGAAGAAGACCACAGAGAGAAGGAATGACAAGAGAGGAGAAAGGGAGCAACCAGAGGCTGATTCGGTTGTCAAGATTGATAAAGAGGAGGAGGAAGCTGTGCAGGAAACAACACGGGGCTGTAACTATAGAGCATTTCAAGGATGTAAACCCCCAACTTTTGATGGCAATGGTAATGTTGTTGCTGCTCACCGGTGGGTGAGAGAAATGGAGGATGTATTGGAGATTAACGAATGTAGGGAGGATGAAAAGGTAAAGTTTTCTACCCACTCATTCATGGACTCGGCTTTATGTTGGTGGGACAATATTATCCAGGCCTAGGGTAGCAAGACTATGGGGAGGATGAGGTGGAGTGAACTAAAAAAGATGGTGATCAAGGAATTCTGTCCTCACAGGGAACTTAAGATTTAGAGAGAGTTCTTACAGCTGGAGGCGGGAACCATGACACACCAGTAGTATACTCAAAGTTCAATGAGATGGCAAGGCTGGTGCGGATAAGGTGACGCTGGCATCGAGGAAGATTAAGAGGTATATCCAGGGTTTGTTGGCGGATATCTGCAGGCACATAATCGTCGCCCGGCCAAGTACTTTTAGGTTGGTGGTTGATCTGGCAGGGAGGTTGTATGATGAAAGAGAGGTGGCAGTGGTAGAGGTGAGTAAAAAGGGCGGTGGTGACAAGAACGGAATGGGAAGCGGTTTGGTCATGGTGGTTTCACTCCAAATAACAAGAAGGCAAGAGTGGATGATCGAAGGGTGGTAACGTTAGGTACAGGAATGAAGAGGTGTGGTAAGTGTGGGAAAGAACATACAGGGGAGTGTAAGTGGGGACTCAATCTCTGCTTCAAGTATGGGAAGCCCGGTTATATGGCAAGAGAGTATGGGGTTGTAAGATGATATAAGTATGGTGAAGAGGGCCACTTGTGTAGGGATTGCATGAAGCCGAGGGCTAAAAGTTGATGGGCAGAGAGTAAAAGCCAGAGCATTCACGATGACTCGAGAGGAGGCCGGGATGGACCCTGATGTCTTGTCAGGTACGTTCCTGGTAAACCAAACTTTTGCCTTTGTATTGTTTGATTCTGGTTCTAGTAGAGTTTTATTTTTGTTGTCTTCTGTGCTAAGTTGCCTGTTAGAAGTAGAAGTATTGATGAGCCATTCGATGTAGAAACTGCCATTGGTAAGTCTACTTGGATTTCTGATCTGATAGAGGGTTATGACATAGAATTAGAAGGTCATAAGTTTCCTGCTAGACTGTTTGTGATGACCTTAGGCGGATTTGATGTAGTCCTAGGGATGGATTGGCTAGCAGCCTACGAAGCAAATATCGTTTGTTGCAAAAAGATAATTCAATTGATTGCGCCCAATGGGAGTTCGGTAACGATCTACGGTGAACAAGTTACTATGGTTCCAAAGGTGATTGAGATGGTGGTGGCATAGAAGTGTATGAAACATGGATGTAATGTCCACCTGGCTTACGTAAAGGATATGGATGCGTCAGTACCATAATTGTCCGACGTACAAGTTGTGTGTGACTTTCCAGACGTGTTCCTAGAAGATTTACCAGGTCTGCCACCTGACCGTGAGATCGAGTTCCAGATCGACTTTATACCTGGTGCCCAACCTGTTGCTAAGGCACCGTATCAATTGGCTCTGTCTGAGATGAAGGAACTAATGGTTCAATTGTAGGAGTTGTTGGACAAAGGGTTCATTACATCGAGTATCTCTCCTGGGGTGCTTCGGTCTTGTTTGTAAAGAAGAAGGACGGTAGTATGAGGATGTGTATCGACTACCATGAGTTAAACAAGTTGACGGTGAAGAACCGATATCCACTACCCAGAATTGATGACTTGTTTGATCAGCTCCAAGTGTCTCCAATACCTCACGAATATGACCAGCATATTCTTCTTAAGACAGGTTTTCGCACGTGTTAAGAACACTACAAGTTTCTCGTTATGTCTTTTGGTCTAACTAACGCGCCAACTGCCTTTACGGATTTGATGAACTGGGTGTGTCGGCCTATGTTGGGTAAATCAATGGTTATGTTTATCAATGATTTCCTAATTTATTCAAAGAGCAAAGAAGAATATGCTGGTCATATTCGTGAGGTATTGGAGACACTTAGAATAGAGAAGCTATATACTAAGTTCTCCAAGTGCGCTTTCTGGTTGCGTGAGGTTTAGTTTTTGGGTCATGTGGTAAATTCCAAAGGGATCATGGTAGACCCAGCAAAGGTTGAGGCGGTGATACAATGGAAGTCCCCAAAGACGCCATCTGAGATCCGCAATTTCTTGGGTTTGGTTGGTTATTACAGGAGATTAATCCAAGACTTCTCCAAGATAGCTTCTCCGTTGACCAAATTGACCCACAAGGATGTGAAGTTCGCATGGGGCCAAGAACAAGAAAATGCTTTTGAAAAGCTAAAGACGAAATTGACGCAAGAACCTATCTTGACGTTACCCGAAGGAAGCGAAGACTTGGTGCTCTATTCGGATGCTTCTTACTCGGGATTGGGTTGCGTGTTGATGCAACGAGGGAAGGTTAACTTGTTGGAGCATATATTGTCATATATAGTGTGTCCGTCGCTTGACGAATAGTCTAGACTTAATGTAATACACCTGATATGTTGTAAACACATGAAACTGGGTCATTCGCAGGAGCATATGCGAATGAGACTCAGTCGTACGACTGAGCCATGCTAATGGGCCAGTCGTGCGACTGAAAGATGCGATTGGGGCATTCGTAAGACTGAACCATAAGAATGGTCCAGTCGTACGATTGGACCATACGTATGGTCCAATCGGATGAATGGGCCCAGTCGCATCAGATATGGGCCGAGGCCTATATATACCAGTTTCAATGTGTAGAAACCGAAAGGGTTTTGATAGGGTTCCTGGCGCCCAGGTGCTGCCGGATGAGAGGGGAGATCATGCTCGATCTTCCCTTGCCAAAAGTCTTGATTCTTAAGTTGTAACGAGCTTAAATCGTTATGTTTTATCAATAAAATCATTCGATTATTATTCGTACTATTGTTTGTCTTTTGGTTTTTATCCTTCCGTCAAGAACACGCTCGGAAGTTCATCGATCTAGTGACTTATCATAACTACCCTTCTCATGATTTGGAGCTAGCGGTTGTGGTCTTTGTGTTGAAGATTTGGAGGCACTACTTGTATGGGACGAAGTGCACCATCTTCAGAGACCATAAGAGCTTAAAGTACTTCTTCAAGTAGAAGGATTTGAACATGAGGTAGAGGAGAGGGTTAGAGATTATCAAGAATTATGATTGTGAGATCCATTACCATCTGGGCAAGGCCAACGTAGTGACAGATGCCCTTAGTTGAAAGGAGAGACCCGAGCCAATCTGAGTCAAAGCTTACCAGCTGGTGATAACCTCTGATGTGCTGACACAAGTCTAGGGGTTCCAAGATGAGGCGCTGAAAGAAGATCACCATAACTCTGAAAGGATGAGAAGTCTAGTCACAGAGTTAAGTGAAAACACTCTCGGAGTTAGAACCCGCTTCGGGCGGATATGGATCCCTCGTTACGGAGACCTACGGGGGCGAATCATGGACAAAACTCATAAGACTCGATACTTCATTCATTCCGGTCCTACAAAGATGTATCATGATATGAATAAAGATTACTGGTGGGGGTATGAAGCGTGTGGTAGCAGAGCATGTGAGTAGGTGCCTTACTTGCTTACAAGTGAAGGCGGAGCATCAGAAGCCATATGGGAAGATCCAACCTTTGGATACCAAGTGGAAATGCAAGCACATCACCATGGACTTCATTATGAAGTTACCACTTACGACAAGGGGTACGATGCTATATGGTTGATAGTTGATCATTTGACGAAGAGTGCTCACTTTCTACCTATCCCGAGGACATATTCATCTAAAAGGTTGGCGGATCTGTTCATCAAAGAGATTGTAACGCGTCATGGTGTACCAGTATCTATAGTGTCTCATCATGACACTCGGTTTACATCCAAGTTTTGGAAGAGATTTCATGACGCGATGTGGATGAGGTTGCACATCAGTACGGCTTATCATCCTCAAACTGATGGTCAGTCAGAGAGAACTATACAGACGCCTGAGGATATGCTCCAAGCATGCGTCATTGATTTCGGAGGAAGTTGGGATGAACACTTACCGCTAGCTGAATTCTCATACAACAACAATTATCATGCCAATATTTGTATGCCACCATATGAGATGCTATACATAGGAGGTGTAGAATGCCCGTATGTTGGGTTAACATCAGACAGAAGGAGTTGGGGAGCGTTGAAGTGATCGAGGCTATGACTGAAAAGTTGGAGAAGATCAAGGCCTTTATGAAGACAATAAAAGATAGACAAAAGTCCTATGCTGACAAGAGGCATAGGCCGATTGAATTCAAGGTGGGTGATAAAGTTATGCTGAAAGTTTCTCCTTGGAAGGGAATTATTTAGTTCAGAAAGCGGGTTAAGCTGAGCCCAAGGTATATAGGACCTTTCCGAATCATTGCTCGAGTAGGAGAGGTGGCCTATAGGTTGGAGCTACCCGATGAGTTAAATGGGATTCATCCAACATTCCTTGTATTTTAAGGCCCCGTTCTCGGGATATTTACAGTTAGACATTCATCAAACATAATATTTAAAACCTATAAAGATTCATAGAATACCATAAAAACATCGCAACGGAATAATTTAATTAAAACCACTTCATGCATTAATAATTACTTTTGCCAAGTAATACATCATTGTTAAATTACAAAATAATGTTTAGTTGCATTACAAGACAAAAATAATTATTATGCATAAGATGGATGCCAGTATCTTATTTGTCAAGTAGCTTCACCCTCGTGCCATCCGCAGCAACGAATTACCTGTCAACTGAAAATGTATAAAAGTAATCATTGTTGAGTGAGTTCTAGTTTTATAAATAAAATCTTCTTCGTTTGTTTAAAACATTTTCTTTACTTTTATTTACTATCTTTTACTTCTATCCAGATCCTGTCATATGCTATACCCCATCTTTGGGCACAACGCTACCTCAGCCTCAGGGTTAAGCGACAAGGATCCCGTTTTGCACGTATGGAGCAGTCACCAAGACTAACTCCCCCTGTGTGTTAACCCTCATGGGTTAGCCAAGATCGCATTCTATATAACACACAGTTGAGCTAACAACTCTCAAGGATTTGTGAACCTCCTTACATTTTGCTTGCAAGACTTTTCATTCATTCGTTATGTTTCACTTCTTATTATCTTTAATTTTTCGCTTCATTTACTATAATACTTTATGAATACTAGTATTAACACATTACATAAAGTCACATAATAATATGTAGTATGGAACATGCATAAAAGGCTTCAACATGCTTAACACCATCAAACATACCTACCAAAACATCCTGGGTCTTAGTCTATAATTTTCATTTCCCCAAAATTTTAGAAAACTTTCTAAGGCATTAGGCGCATGGGCACTAAGTAGGCTCATGGACATGATGCGGGGCGCATGGGTACTTGGGCGCATGGGAACACTTAGGCATATGAGGAAACATGGGCGCATGGGAACTATTCAGCCGCATGAGCACTATGCGAGCGCATGGACAGTTGGGCGCATGAGCATACTCAGGCATATAAGGTAAGTGTTGGGCACATAGGCTTACATAGTCGCATGTGCAGTGGGCGCATGGGCAGTGGGCACATGGGCACTAGGCGCATGAATACTTAGGCATATGAGGAAACTTGGGCGCATGGGCACTATATTAGTTCATTCTCACTTTAAATGTAGTCCCTAAATTAACACTCAAACGTATCCTTGACCCATTCCTACTATACTAAACACATAACCACGCATATAAACATGAGTCTTAAACAAATCATACCCAAACTTTCATCCACCCGTAGTAAACAGGGAATAAGCCCACGGTATAACATACTTGTAAAATATAAAAAGTTGGTTACATACATTTTCAGTCCCAAAACAAGTTTAAAACATAAAAACGAGGATCTTGAACTCACCTCTTGAAGCCTTTAAGCACAACTCCTTCAAATTCGATCCCAACAAGTGTGCCAGCACTTAATTCTTGCCAAAAGCACACCACCGAACACACATACACATAAGGCTCGGTCACTAGGCTAAAAGATCGGTTGAAACTTAGCCAAAATACAAGAAAAACTTACCTTTAGCAAGTTCTTCTTCTTCTTCTCACTAGAAACTGATGGAAATCTTCTCTCTCTCTCTGGAATGTCGAAAGCAGTTGGATGGAACAGAATAGTGGGCGGCCATGCCCACTTTAAACATATTAATAATATAGTTTTGTCCTTTTTACACTTTAGCCCCTCCACTTGTGTAAATTCTGCTTTCTTTCTTTATTCTTTTCTTTTCTTTCCTTTTATTAAATTTCCGGGTGTTACAAGTCCACCCCCCTTATATAGGTTTCATCCCTGAAACCTGTCATTCCTCAAACATTCGTGGGTATTTTTGTCTCATCTCTTCCTCAGTCTTCCATGTAGACTCGGATCCCTTCATAGGCCTCCATTGTACTCGCACCGGTGGTACCACCTTATTCCGTAGTCTGCTCTCCTTTCGGTCAATGATTGCAACTGGTTGCTCTACATAGTTGAGCCGCTCGTCCACTTCAATGTCCTTCAGTGGTACAATCATATCTTTATCAGCTAAGCACTTTCTTAGATGAGATACATGGAATGTTGGATGAATCCCACTTAACTCATCGGGTAGCTCTAACCTATAGGCCACCTCTCCTACTCGAGCAATGATTCGGAAAGATCCTATATACCTCGGGCTTAGTTTACCTTGCTTTTTGAACCGAATAATACATTTCCAAGGTGAAACCTTTAGCATAACTTTGTCACCCACCTTGAATTCAATCGGTCTATGTCTCTTGTCGGCATATGACTTTTGCCTATGCTTTGCTGCCTTCATAAAGGCCTTAATCTTCTCCAACTTTTCAGTCGTAGCCTCGATCTCCTTCATGCTCCCCAACTCCTTCTGTCCAATGTCACCCCAACATACGGGCGTCCTACACTTCCTACCGTATAGCATCTTGTATGGTAGCATACCAGTCCTGGCATGATAACTGTTGTTGTATGAGAACTTGGCTAACAGTAAGTGATCGTCCCAACTTCCACCAAAATCAATGACGCATGCTCGGAGCATATCCTCAAGCATCTGTATGGTCCTTTCTGATTAAGCATCTGTCTGAGGATGCTGAGTCGTACAGATATGTAACCTCGTTCCTATTGCATCGTGAAATCTCTTCCAAAACTTAGATGTAAACTGAGTGTCGCGATCAGACATAATAGATACTGGTACACCATGATGAGTTACAATCTCCTTGATAAACCAAAACGCTAACCTCTCAGATGAATATATTTCACAGATCGGTAGAAAGTGAGTGCTCTTCGTCAAATGTTCGACTATCACCAATATGGCATTGTATCCTCTTGCCATACGCAGCAACTTCGTAATGAAGTCAATTGTGATATGTTCCCATTTCGAGTCGGGTATATCCAAAGGTTGGATTTTCTTGTATGGCTTCTGATGCTCCGCCTTCACTTGCAAACAAGTAAGGCACTTGCTCACATACTCGGCTATGTCACGCTTCATTCCTGGCCACCAGTAATCTTTCTTCATATCTTGGTACATCTTCGTGGCACCGGGATGAATCGAGTATTGAGTCTTATGAGCTTCATCCATGATTCTCCCTCGTAGGTCTCCATAAAAAGGGATCCACATCTGCCAGAAGCGGGTTCCAACACCAAGAGTGTTTTTAACTAATTCTGTGACCAGACCTCTCATACTTTCGGAGTTTAGACGATCCCCTTTCAACACCTCATCTTGGAACTCTTTGACCTGTTTCATCATATCAGCGGTCATAACCAAGTGATAAGCCTTCACCCAAATCAGCTCGGGTCTCTCCTTTCGGCTAAGGGCATCGGCCACTACATTGGCCTTGCCCGGATGGTAATGGATCTCACATTCGTAATCCTTGGTAAGCTCCAACCATCTCCTCTGCCTCATGTTCAAATCCTTCTGCTCAAAGAAGTACTTCAAGCTTTTGTGGTTGGTGAAGATGGTGCACTTCGTCCCATACAAGTAGTGCCTCCAAATCTTCAACGTGAAGACCACAACCGCTAGCTCCAAATCATGGGTAGGGTAGTTAGCATCATGGACCTTCAATTTTTGGAACGCATAGGCTATAACCCTCCCTCGTTGTATCAACACGCAACCCAATCCCTAATAAGAAGCATCTGAATATACTACCAAGTCTTTGCTTCTTTCGGCTAACGTCAAGATAGGAGCTTGAGTCACTCTTTCCTTCAACTCCTTGAAAGCCTTCTCTTGCTCTTGACCCTATACAAACTTCATATCTTTGCGGGTCAAATTGGCTAACGGAGAAGCTATCTTGGAGAAGTCTTGGATAAATCTCATGTAGTAACCTGCCAAACCCAGAAACTGCGGATCTCAGATGGCGCCATTGGAGATTGCCACTGCATCACTGCCTCCATTTTGCTGGGTCTACCTTAACCCCTTAGGGATTCACCACATGACCCAGAAACTGAACCTCGCGCAACCAAAACGCGCACTTGGAGAACTTTGCATACAACTTATCCCTTCTAAGCGTTTCTAGTACCTCGCGATTGTGACCGGCATGTTCCTCCAGGCTCCTTGAATAAATCAGGATGTCAACAATAAACACAATCACCAATTTATCCAACATCAGCCGACACATCCGGTTCATCAAATCCATAAAAGTAGCTAGCGCATTGGTTAAACTAAAAGACATCACGAGAAATTCATAGTGTCCATAACTGTATGAAAAGTTGTCTTAGGAATATCCTGCCCCTTCACCTTCAACGGATGGTAACCAGATCAGAGATCTATTCTCGAAAATCAACTGGCACCTTGGAGCTGATCAAACAAATTATCAATCCTCGGTAATGGATACCGATTATTTACCGTCAACTTGTTCATCTCTCGGTAGTCGATGCACATCCGCATACTACCGTCCTTCTTCTTCACGAACAAGACCGGAGCACCCCATGGAGAGATACTCGGCTGAATAAACCCCTTGTCTAACAGCTCTTGTAACTGAGCCATCAGTTCCTTCATCTCTGGTGGAGCCAGACAATACAACGCCTTAGCAACAGGTTGGGCCCCCGGTATCAAATCAATTTGGAAGTCGATCTCACGGTCGGGTGGCACACCGGATAAATCCTCCGGGAACACGTCTGGAATCATGCACAACCGGTACGTTTGACAGCCGTGGCACTGCCGCGTCCCCATCCTTCACGTAGACAGGCACCACATTCATGCCTTATACACTTCTCTTGCACCACCACTGAAATCACTTTTGGAACTGTATTAACCCGACATCGTAGATCGTCACCAAACTCCCATCTGGCGCTGTCAATCGAATCATCTTTCTATGGCACACGATACTTGCCTTGTAAGTTGCTAGGCAATCCATTCCTAGGACTACGTTGAATCCACCTAAGGGCATTACAAATAACCTAGAAAAGAACCTATGACCTTCAACTCTATTTCACACTCCTCTATCACGTCAGAAATCCTAATAGACTTACCAATAATAGTTTCTACATCAAAGGGATCATCAATACTTCTACTCCTAACAGATAACTTAGCATAGAAAGCAGTAGAAATGAAACTCCTACTAGCACCAGAATCAAATAACACAAAGGCACAAGTTTGGTTTACTAGGAATGTACCTGACATGACGTTGGGGTCCACCCTAGCGTCCTCCGTGGTCATAGTGAATGCTCTGGTGCTCGCCCTTTACCCTTCATTCCCAGTCCTCTTCTTCGCCCCAGAACTCTCAGCCCTCGGCTTCTTGCAATCCTTACTCAGATGGCCCTCTTTACCACAGTTGTAATACCTTACAACCCCACACTCTCTTGCCACATGTTAGGGCTTCCCACATTTGAAGCAGACGTTCAATCCCCACTTACACTCTCTCGTATGCTCCCTCCCGCACTTGCCATACCTTTTCATCCCCACGCCTGATGTAACCACCCTTCGATCATCCACCCTTGTCTTCTTGTTATTTGGAGTTACATTACCATGTCCAAACCGCTTTCCATTCTAGTACCTGTCACCACTACCCTTCTTACTCACCTCTACCACAACCTCTTCTCTCTCATCATACAACCTCCCAGCCAGATCAACCACCAAACTAAAAGTACTCGGCCAGGCAGCGATCATGTACCTGCGAATATCCGTCGGTAGAACCTGAATGTATCTCATGATCTTTCGTGACACGGGCATTACCTGATCTGGCAGCAGCCTTGCCATCTCATTGAACTTCTTCGTGTACTGCAGGTGTATCATAGTTCCTACCTCCAGCTGCAGGAACTCCCTCTTAATCTATCCAACTCCCTGTGAGGACAGATGTCACACCCCCGCTTATAGCAGAAACAAGAGGATGTAACGGACGGGATCGTCATAACACATTTTTAATTAATAGAGATGCAATAAATGATGAAAGTCAACGTGTCATGACGTCACCCAACACAAATGGAGACTTGTGTCGTAGTTAGTCAACTCTACCACAAACATAGTCATACAAACAATTAAGTATAAATTTCACAACCCTGGAAACAAGTGAACATAATACGGATAAACAAATATAAGTCAGTACAATTGTTAAAGTCATCCAATAAATTTCAATAATGCTATCTAAGGTTATCGCTAAGGCAGCATCCCTAGCTATCCTCAATGATTCTTACCTGAAAAGATATGCTCAAAAGGTCAATATATTGTTGGTGAGTTCGCAGGTTTAAATATAAACAAAACTTGATGCTGTGTAAAAGTTTGGTAGGATATGAGTGCATATAGTTATAAGCAAGTTCTATCACATGTAAACATGAGTATAAAACTAAACCTACGACGTACACACAGAACTTGTCGGAACATATTCACCCTAGGGCCGTGAAACTCACCTTGAGAGATTAGAAAATAAGGCGAACAAAAAGCTTCCAAAAGGTGTGAGCGACGTAAGATCAAACGCCTAATTAATTGCAAGCTAAATCGTAAAACATGTTTAAGAAGAATAGTTAAGTTCGGTCGGTTTCGGATCGGTTTGGGTCTGACACGACATGCCCAAAAGGCATACATAAATATATATATATATATATATATATATATATATATATATATATATATATATATATATATATTATTATATATATATATATATATATCATATTTTATATATCACATATTTATATATAATATATATATATATATATATATATATATATATATATGACATGTTCTCATTTGCCCTAATCTATATTTTCTTTATTTGTTATAATTACGGAACGTAGGTATATATATTCTTTTACGTACAAGACACACACTCATACATGGTATATAATACACACACCTATCCATATATCTATCCACAAGACACAACACATACATACTTATACATGCACACGGAATGTACCTACATACATACTACGACACAACTTGACACACAAGGATTTGTCTATATACTCCAACCCATGAGAGCTCAACTATATACGTTATACATTTTTATATTAACACCCTTATACCCAATATATAATATACATACATTCCAACACCTTACACAAAACAATACACACTGCATTCACGCCTATATAGTATATATACTAGCTGCATATATACATGCCATATCTTACATATATACACATCAAACACATACAACAAGCACACACACAGCAGCCGAAAAGGCTGCTGTGTTTGGTCCTCCCAACGCACACACAATACACACTACATTCACACATATATATCATATATACTAGCTGCATATATACATGCTATACCTTACATATATATATACATATATATATATATATAACAAGCACACACAACAAGCACGTGCACACACACACACACACACACATATATATATATATATATATACATGGCTGCATATATACACACGCAACGTTTCCGACACATACATACGCATATACACACACATTGCAAAACATGCATATACATACACCGAAATACATATATATACACATCCACGCAACACATATATACGGGAAAACACACACACGACCGTATAAATATATATATATATATATATATATATATATATATATATATATATATATATATATATCTGTGTGTGTGTGTATGTGTGTGTGTGTGTACACACACGTACACATACATACGCATATATACACACACATTGCAAAACATACATATACATACCCCGAAATACATACATATATACACAGTAGCCTTCGGCTGCTGTGTTCCCTTCGGGCGCACACACTACGTACACACTCACATTGCATATATACGAACAAGCAACATACATGAATGTATATACACACTCACACACATACGAACGACTACAAAGCAATCCCGATACAACAGAACCGGTCCAACCACCGCGGAATGAGACGAAACAAGGTGCGTTACAATCGGTTACCTGCGAGATAACCCAAAGGCGAGACGACGGCAACCGACGGCGACTAACAGCGACGGAATGAGGCTGTTTCGGTGGTGTAGCGATGGTGCGAGGGTGATGGTCGTAGGGTTTGGGTCGAATGGTGGGGGTCGGTCGATGGTTGTGTTTGTAGTTTTTGTTTTTTGACAATTTACAACTAGGACCCTACACTTTCAATTAATTAATCCCTCAAGTTTAATTAAATTACGATTTAACCTTCTAGTTTAATTATAATAATAATAACAATATTAATAATATTATTAGTAATAATAATAATGCTAATTTTCCTAATAATAATAATAATTTTAATATTAATAATAAACATTATTAAAAGTTAACGGTAAGAAAATAATGAATAAAATTCATTACACTATTAATGGTAAATTTTATCATTTATTATTTATGTAATGTTAGAGTAAATACGCAGACAAACAATATAACAATTTTGAGTTCGGAGTGAATTAATTTCGTGACAAATGTAAGTATGCTAAGAGAGTTAACGAGTGTCACGTTAATTGACGGACCTGTCAGTGACGGATGTCACAGTATCCCCCAGTTGAGAGAATTTCGTCCCGATATTCAGCTAGAGTGAGATCTTGAAGCTATATCCATGAAAAGATGTGGATATTTAAGTTTCATCTGGTCTTCCCGTCCCCATGTAAATTCTGGCCCTTGTTTAGAGTTCCATCGTACTCTGACAATCGAAATTTTGCTGCCTTTTAATCGTTTGACTTCCCGATCCATGACTTCTATCGGTTCTTCCATAAAATGAAGTTTCTCGTCAATCTTGATTTCCTCAATCGAACATGAAGTGCCCATCAGCTAAACCTTTCTTGAGATTTGATACATGAAATGTATCATGTATCCCACTAAGCTCTTCAGGTAATTTAGATGATACGCCACGGGACCGATTGTTTCAGTGATCTCAAACGGTCCCACATACCTCGGAGCTAGCTTTCCTCTCTTACCGAATCATACAATACCCTTCCAAGGGGAACCTTTAACAACACACGATCACCCACATTGAATTCCAACTGTTTACGCCTGTTACCCGCGTACCTTTTGTGACGATCTCTGGCTGCTTTAAGTCTGTCTTTGATCTGGAATATCTTGTCAGTTATTTCCTGGATGATCTCAGGGCCTGTCAATTGACATTCTCCAACCTCAATCCACATACGGGAGACCTACACTTCCTTCCGTACAACGCTTCAAATGGAGCACATCCAATGCTCGTATGGTAACTATTATTATAAGAGAATTTGACTAATGGTAATTGGGTATCCCAATTCCCCCAAAAAATCGATCACACATGCCCTAAGCATGTCTTCTAAAGTTTAAATCGTATGCTCGCTTCATCCATCTATTTGAGTATGATAGCCGGTGCTTAGATCCAACCGAGTACCCATTGCCTTCTAGAGCGTCTGCCAGAATCACGACGTAAGCCGACTGTCACGATCTGATGTGATGGATACAGGCACGCCATGCCTAGCCATAATTTCATTCACATACAATCTCACTAACTTCTCAATCTTATAATCCTCACGAATGGGTAAGAAGTGAGCGAACTTTGTCATTCTATCCACTATCACCCAAATCAAATCATGACAACTACTGGTCCTTGGTAGTTTAGTGATAAAGTCCATTGCTATATTTTCCCATTTCCACTTAGGAATTTCTAGTTGTTGAAGTAATCCAGACGGTTTCTGATGATCGGTCTTAACTTCAGAATAGGTCAGGCATTCACTTGCATACTTAGCAATATCCTTCTTCATACCTGGCCACCAGTACAATTCCTTGAGATCGTGGTACATTTTGTCTACACCAGGATGAACAGAATACTTGGACTTGTGAGCTTCATTCATAACCAAGGTTCAGACATCTCCCCACTTAGGTACCAATATACGATCTACATAGTACCATATGCCATCCTCTTTACAATACATCTGTTTATCCAATACTCGAAATTCCACACTCGCAATATTCTCTTCCTTTAGTGCTTCACCTTGTGCTGTTGAATTTTTAGATTCGATTGAATAATCATCCCTAACGCTCGTGCACGTAAAGGTTTCACACGTACCATTCTACTCAAAGCATCATATCGGATCTCGTAATTGTGATCGCTGAGAAGCTCCACCCATCGCCTCTAATGCATGTTCAATTCCTTCTGATCAAAAATATGTTGGACGCTCTTATGGTCAGTATAGATAACACGTTTCGTTCCGTACAGGCGGTGTCTCCAAAACATGGGTGCGAACACCACCGTACCTAATTCTGAATCATGCTCGTAAAACTTTAGTCATGGACTTTAAGTTGTTTCGATGCATAAGCATTCACTTTATCTTTCTGCATTAGAATGGAACCAAACCCTTGAGGTGAGGCGTCACAAAATGCCACGAAGGCATTTGACCTATGAGGGAAAATTAATCGGTTCTCACCCTTTTAAGTTAACACTATCAACAGTTATGCAATCTTTGATAAGTTCGTAGTGAATCATCAATAGTATCCAGCCAATCCTAAGAATGACCTAATTTTCAAGGAAGCCTTAGGTGCATCCCACTACTTCACTGCTTCGATCTTTCAATGGTCAACATCAATTCCCTATTCCTAAACCACGTGCCCTAAAAACTTCACCTCACAACATTAGGACTCACACTTGGAGGACTTGGCGTAGAGAGTTGCTCTTCCCGTAATAATTTTAGTGTTATCCGTAAACATTGATCATGGTCTTCCTTTGGTCGGGATAGATGAGGATATTGTCTACAAACATGATTACGACTTTATCCAATACGGCTTGCATACCCGGTTCATCAAGTCCATGAACACTATCGGAGCATTGGTGAGCCAAATGACATGGCTAAGAACTCGTAATTCCCATATCGAGTCCTAAAGGTTGCCTTTAGGTCTCGTCTTTTTTAACCCTTAATTGGTAGTAACCTGACCAGAGTTCGAACTTTGAGAAGCACGTTGCGTCTTGCATGCAACTGATCGAATAGATCATAATTCCTGGGGAGAGGGTATTGGTGTTTGAGAATTAACTTGTTCATCTTTTGATAATCTATGTACAATTGGAATGACCCATCCTTCTTCGACCAATCAGGTCGGTGATTCCCATAACAATGACTAGGTCGAATAAAACTTTTATCCAAGAGCTCTTGTAGCTTACTTGATAATTCTTGCATTTGCATTGGTGGTAACTGATACAGTGCCTTTGTAACAGAACTTGCTCTAGGGCTCATATCATTCTGGAATTTCTATTTGATAAAGAGGGGACAATCCTGTTAAGTCACAAGGAAGGTCTTCTGGAAAATCACGTACAACAAGAATATCTTTCAACTTTCTTTCTTCCGCCTTCTTCTCCACCGTATGTACTAGAAATACGCAACATCACTTCTTTAGGCATCGACAAATCACCTTCTCCTGATGGACTATCTTGGTTTCATGCTTCGATAACCAATTCATACAGTGTTAAGTCTATGTCAAAGACATGATCTGCGTGTACTTTTGTGTAACCTCTAATTATTACCATTGGTCATCTCAACCGAGTAAATAATTTCTAAGCAACTAGGGCTAATGCTAAGTTAAAGAGTAATTCCGGAAGAATCAAAGCTATTATTAACCCTGGTATCAAATAGATGTGTAGCTATTGATGTTAAGGTATGTGCATGTAACAACATTTGGTCTTGTCAAATGTCGCTTGCTCCAGTCCCAAATTTATGACCGCGTGATGTATTACCTTGATTTACATGATCTTTATTTCCATAATTTAACTGTTCTTACTTTCTAGCTATAGCCATTTCCTAATTCTGATTGTTTCCAACTTGTCCTGGAGTCCTAATTGAGCTAGGGCGGGCACACGTTATGGTAATGGTCGGAACTCCTACCTTCGTAGCGTCCCCGTTTAATGCATGTTGACTTGATCGTATCGACCAACATAGCTAGGTTCACAACATTGGCATTCTTGTCTACCTTACTACTAGATTGCTTGTTCGACCCTCCAACTTCTCTCTACTACTCACTAGATTTTCCCAATGTCCCACTCAATTCTATTTGGTCTAATTTCATAAGGTATGACATCAACTTTGTCAACTCATGGAGTTTGTCAGTATAAAGAGCACGACCTAACCCTACCATTGCATGATTTCAGAATTACAATTCGAACTTTTGCATTTCATTCCTTGGGTAATAGTACTCAATCACTAAGGCTTTGAACTCATCTCAAGTCATGGCTATCATAGCCTCCTTACCTTAGACTTGAGCTTGGGTATTCTACCATGCTTGTGCTTTACCCATTAGTGAGTAAGCAAAACATACTTCATTCAATGGTTTTTTAGTGTAGTTGTTCAAATATGTTATAGTTTCCATTTCCTCAATCTAATAGGTCAGGATTATCTCTTTTCCTTTCTTGTCATAATGCTTCGACTAGTATGTCAAGAATTCCTTGTATATACAGGCAATTCTTTCACTTTATCATTTCCATCATTTCATACTCCAATTAATCAAGATCATCACATAGCCCAGTTCAAGCATATTATTAGTATACTGGCGATGCTTATATATAGGGTTCCCCGCAACGTTCCTACCACATCCACGATATACCGAGAACGATGCTTAAACTGGTTACGTGACATCCGATTATTCTTAATATCATCCCAATGAACAACGTAATGCATGTGTAAGGAGTATCATCACTCTTCTACAACTCTTTGAAGTCCACATCCTTTATAAGCAATTAGTCAGTTTCATAGTTACTAAAATGCTAGAAAGAGCAATGTCTTATAGGGAATAAGACTAGTATCATAATATGAATCCCATGAAGGCTCCAGGTAGAATAGAACTTAAGTAAGACTAGAGGTTATAAATGTTTCATCATTATTAACAAAGTCTTACTAGAATTATGACTCTAGTGTCCCAAGGTATAGAATGAAAGATTTGTACTAATCATAATCGTTATCACATGGCAAGATTCGCCAGGCTTCACATGCACTGCAAGTTGCAATTACGAGTGCACCCGTAATGGTAATTTGCTTTGCATGGTCACCCGAGCTCCACCTACCCAAGTTAACATATCTTGTAAAGTACAGAGTGTTATTTTATGATTTGAATATCTTGTAAAGTACAGAGTGTTATTTTATGATTTGAATATCAAGGATATGGTTACTAATGAAAAGTTAATTAACCGAAGTTGTACAAAGGAATCGATTGAGTAAGCATTCACTTGAGCAAGGAATATTCGAAACAATCCATGTACTTAATCCGAACTATGATGAAGTAGTCATTTAATTTGACTATGCTGCGCCTCTTGTCTACTGGCGTTATCTTAGCCAACGCGTCAGCCAACAAGTTATAAATAAGGGAGCATATAGAAAATGCGACATCGACAGACGCATAGAATAAAAGTTGGACTAACAACCTAAGTACTTAAGAGAGTTCTTATAAAATCCCTTATTAATCCAAACCAAATATAAGCCAATCACATAACAGTTGAGGTTTGTTAGAACAAGATACATAGTTAACCATTTAAACATTGTAAAAACGCAGCAGAATAATAGCTTTACAATCTTGTTTATAAGCTGAAAATTTCAAGTTCTATTTTGATGTTATAAGTTTTAAACAAACCAAAAACAAGACGATCTTTATATGTGAATAAGCAAGCTATGAACATATGTAAAAGTACATAAAATCACAGCTACAATGAGTTATGAAGAACCACTTTTCAGCAGCTTATAGTCGACCAAAAGGGAGAAGATTGGTGCTCAAAATTCGGCCAAGGCTCCAAGGAAAGGACCCCTCAAGCTTGTATACCCCAAGCTAACTTGTTAACACCTCTTCTTGCTAGGGAGATGACCACCAAAAACGTGGAAGGATCCTTCCAAAAGGATGTTCTAGCCGTGAGATGAGCAAAAGGTGGAGAGAAAAATTTCTTGCTCTCTTTCTCAAGAATGTGAAAAGTGATTGGATTTTGGAGAGTCCAACACTCTTTCATAAAGAGTGTGTGTTACCAAGGGAAAAGAAAGAACCCCATTGGACCATGGGGTGGCCGAAACTCTTTTGAACAAGGGCTGGGATTCCCTCTCATTTTATGTCTTGTTGACACATTAAAGGTTTATGGACCCTCTTGAATTTTAATGTGTGACATGTGCAAGAACCATACTAATATGTTATATGCATTATTCTTTAATTAAACATTTTAATTAGAGATCACTAACATTACATTATCTTATGTTATTTAAACCCTTTTAAATAACAATATGATTAATAAAACCCATCAACAAATCATCCTTATTATTTGACCCATTTCACATATAGTTATTTAGAAAACCAATTTTCTAAATTTGGTGTGTTATTATTTAATTGCACGATCACATCATCAATTAAATAATCATTTATGTTTGCAAAGCTTGTTATTGGGTATAACCCGACTTGGATCAAAACGTACTAAGCGCATCAATATTCTATGTGTCTTGGGCATATACAATCCTTCAATCTCCCACTTGCCCAAGATTCATAGAAGCTTGATACAAGCAGTAAATACTGCCTAATAACGTTTTACTACCCTTAATACGCATGACTTATGGCCATTCAATAACATCATCCTATTCAAGTACCATACTTGAAGTGATTTTGGTGAAGCAATCATTTATCCTTTTGTTACAGATGTCATGTTAAATCCAAGGACACAAAATGATCATTCCTTGTTGATTTAACTTAATCAGGCCTTAGACATCTTGCTCTTAACGAATAAGAGGAACAAATTCCATCTTGACTACATACGTTTCTCATAAACACCTCGTGCCACACCTAAACATAGCCTTACGTACTGTCTAATATTTCAAGACAGTGAAGAACTAGTTCAAGGTATAACATCTGGTGAACATCAAAACCCAATACGTATCTCAGGTCTGAGGATACCAAATGATATTTGCCTTTTACTCAAACTTACTTATGATCAATCTAGAAGATTCCATGAAGTAAAATTTGAGATGCGGGTTAGTCCAATATTTGTATCCCACAAATATCTATGAACATTTGTAGCAACCCATTGCTCTATATTCATCCTTATGAATATCAACCAATCCAAGTTCATAATAATCTTACCCTCACACTTGTTCCCACAAGTCTGAATGACTATGGACGTTTAGAGTAAACAATTTACTCATGGATTAAACATGCTAAATTGAAACATTAATTGAGACATTATAACCAAATAATTTTATTCAAATAATAAAAGTTCCATATATCTAAATACAAAATTTACAAATCAAATCCAATCACTGGAATATCGAAGTCCCATGGCACAAGTATGACCTTCAAGCTTTGCCTTTTCAAGGAGCTTCGTGAGAGGATCCGCAATGTTTTGATCCGTGTGAACTTTACGAATACATATCTTTCCCTTTTCAACTTCATCTCGTATGTAGTTGAATCTCCGCTCAATGTGCCTAGTCTTTTGATGAGCACGGGGTTCCTTGATTTGAGCAATCGCACCCTCGTTATCACAAAAGATCTCTAGGGGGTCCTGAATGGAAGGGACAACCCCTAGATCGGCAATGAATTTCTTCAACCATGCAGCTTCTTGAGCTGCCAATGAGGCGGCGACGTATTCTGATTCTGTAGTTGATAGAGCCACCACATCCTGTTTGGAGCTCTTCCAAGAGACAGCTCCTCCATTCAAAATGAAAATATATCCCGATTGTGACCTTGAATCATCACGATCGGTTTGGAAACTCGCATCCGCGTAACCTTTTACTACGAGTTCCTCATCACCAGATCCATAGATTAGGAACATATCTTTAGTCCTCCTCAGGTACTTAAGTATGTTCTTAACAGCCATCCAATGACTGTTTCCAGGATTTTGCTGGTATCGGCTTGTCATGCTTAATGCGCATGAAACGTCCGGCCGAGTGCATATCATTGCATACATGATGGATCCAATAGCAGATGCGTATGGGATTGCCTTCATGTTATCTTGCTCATCCTTTGAGCTAGGACATTGAGTCATACTCAATATCGTTCCTCTTTGAATAGGTACGGTACCTTTCTTAGAGTTATCCATCTTGAACCTTTTCAAGATCTTATCAATGTATGCACTTTGATTTAAACCAATCAACCGCCTTGATCTATCCCTATAGATCTTTATTCCCAGAATATAGGCAGCTTCACCAAGATCCTTGATGGAAAAACAGCTTCCAAGCTAGGTTTTTACACCTTCCAAGGTTGGAATGTCATTTCCAAATAGTAGTATGTCATCAACATACAATACTAGGAAAGTGATGATGCTCCCACTAGCTTTCTTATATACACAAGCTTCATCAGCGTTCTTGATAAAACCGAATTTAATTACTTCTTCATCAAAGCGGTGATTCCAACTTCTCGATGCTTGTTTCAATCCATAGATTGATTTCTTTAACTTGCATACTTTATTAGGATGTTTTGGATCGACAAAACCCTCAGGCTGAACCATATAGACAACTTCCTCAAGATATCCATTTAGGAAAGCGGTTTTGACATCCATTTGCCAAATCTCATAATTATAATGAGCAGCTATGGCAAAAATATCCTTATAGACTTTAGCATCGCAACAGGTGAGAAAGTTTCATCATAATCAACCCCTTGAGTTTGAGTGAAACCCTTTGCTACAAGTCTAGCCTTATAAGTATCCAAGTTTCCATGCATATAGGTTTTCTTCTTGAAAACCCACTTACTTCCAACCACTTTGGAGTTAAGAGGAGGTACAACAAGTTCCCAAACTTGATTTCATACATGGATTGCATCTCAGCGTTCATGGCTTCAAGCCATTTGTCACAATCCGAATTGGACACTGCATCATGGTATGTGGTTGGTTCATCTGAATCTACCACATAGCATCCATCCATGAAAAATCCGTATCGTACGGTGTTAAGTCTATGTCAAAGACATGATCTTCGTGTACTTTTGTGTAACCTCTAATTATTACCATTAGTCATCTCAACCGAGTAAATAATTTCTAAACGACTAGGGTTAATGCTAAGTTAAAGAGTAATTCCGAAAGAATCAAAGCTATTATTAACCCTGGTATCAAATAGATGTGTAGCTATTGATGTTAAGGTATGTGCATGTAACAACATTTGGTCTTGTCGAATGTCGCTTGCTCCAGTCCCAAATTTATGACCGCGCGATGTATTACCTTGATTTACATGATCTTTATTTCCATAATTTAACTGTTCTTACTTTCTAGCTATAGCCATTTCCCAATTCTGATTGTTTCCAACTTGTCCTGGAGTCCTAATCGACCTAGGGCGGGCACACGTTATGGTAATGGTCGGAACTCCTACCTTCGTAGCGTCCCCGTTTAATGCATGTTGACTTGATCGTATCGACCAACATAGCTAGGTTCACAACATTGGCATTTTTGTCTACCTTACTGCTAGATTGCTTGTTCGACCCTCCAACTTCTCTCTACTACTCACTAGATTTTCCCAATGTCCCTCTCAATTCTATTTGGTCTAATTTCATAAGGTATGACATCAGCTTTGTCAACTCATGGAGTTTGTCAGTATAAAAAGCATGACCTAACCCTACCATTGCATGATTTCAGAATTACAATTCGAACTTTTGCATTTCATTCCTTGGGTAATAGTACTCAATCACTAAGGCTTTGAACTCATCTCAAGTCATGGCTATCGTAGCCTCCTTACCTCAGACTTGAGCTTGGGTATTCTACCATGCTTGTGCTTTACCCATTAGTGAGTAAGCAAAACATACTTCATTTTATGACATCAGCTTTGTCAACTCATGGAGTTTGTCAGTATAAAGAGCACGACCTAACCCTACCATTGCATGATTTCATAATTACAATTCGAACTTTTGCATTTCATTCCTTGGGTAATAGTACTCAATCACTAACGCTTTGAACTCATCTCAAGTCATGGCTATCATAGCCTCCTTACCTCAGACTTAAGCTTGGGTATTCTACCATGCTTGTGCTTTACCCATTAGTGAGTAAGCAAAACATACTTCATTTTATGGTTTTTTAGTGTAGTTTTTCTAGTATGTTATAGTTTCCATTTCCTCAATCTAACAGGTCAGGATTATCGTTTTTCCTTTCTTATCATAATGCTTCGACTAGTATGTCAAGAATTCCTTGTATATACAGGCAATTCTTTCACTTTATCATTTCCATCATTTCATACTCCAATTAATCAAGATCATCACATAGCCCAGTTCAAGCATATTATTAGTATACTGGTGATGCTTATATAGGGTTCCCCGCAACGTTCCTACCACATCCACGATATACCGAGAACGATGCTTAAACTGGTTACGTGACATCCGATTATTCTTAATATCATCCCAATGAACAACGTAATGCATGTGTCAGGAGTATCATCACTCTTCTACAACTCTTTGAAGTCCACATCCATTATAAGCAATTAGTCAGTTTCATAGTTACTAAAATGCTAGAAAGAGCAATGTCTTATAGGGGATAAGACTAGTATCATAATATGAATCCCATGAAGGCTCCAGGTAGAATAGAACTTAAGTAAGACTAGAGGTTATAAATGTTTCATCATTATTAACAGAGTCTTACTAGAATTATGACTCTGGTTATAAATGTTTCATCATTATTAACAGAGTCTTACTAGAATTATGACTCTAGTGTCCCAAGGTATAGAATGAAAGATTTGTACTAATCATGATCGTTATCTCATGGCAAGATTCGCCAAGCTTCACATGCACTGCAAGTTGCAATTACGAGTGCACCCGTAATGGTAATTTGCTTTGCATGGTCACCCCGAGCTCCACCTACCCAAGTTAACATATCTTGTAAAGTACAGAGTGTTATTTTATGATTTGAATATCTTGTAAAGTACAAAGTGTTATTTTATGATTTGAATATCAAGGATATGGTAACTAATGAAAAGTTAATTAACCGAAGTTGTACAAAGGAATCGATTGAGTAAGCATTCACTTGAGCAAGGAATAGTCGAAACAATCCATGTACTTAATCCGAACTATGATGAAGTAGTCATTTAATTTGACTATGCCGCGCCTCTTGTCTACTGGCGTCATCTTAGCCAGCGCGTCAGCCAACAAGTTATAAATAAGGGAGCATATAGAAAATGCGACATCGACAGACGCATATAATAAAAGTTGGACTAACAACCTAAGTCCTTAAGAGAGTTCTTATAAAATCCCTTTTTAATCCAAACCAAATATAAGCCAATCACATAACTGTTGAGGTTTGTTAGAACAAGATACATAGTTTAACCATTTAAACTTTGTAAAAACGCAGCGGAATAATAGCTTTACAATCTTGTTTATAAGCTGAAAATTTCAAGTTCTATTTTGATGTTATAAGTTTTAAACAAACCCAAAACAAGACGATCTTTATATGTGAATAAGCAAGCTATGAACATATGTAAAAGTACATAAAATCACTGCTACAATGAGTTATGAAGAACTACCTTTCAGCAGCTTATAGTCGACCAAAAGGGAGAAGATTGGTGCTCAAAATTCGGCCAAGGCTCCAAGGAAAGGACCCCTTAAGCTTGTATACCCCAAGCTAACTTGCAAACACCTCTTCTTACTAGGGAGATGACCACCAAAAACGTGGAAGGATCCTTCCAAAAGGATGTTCTAGCCGTGAGATGAGCAAAAGGTGGAGAGAAAAATTTCTTGCTCTCTTTCTCAAGAATGTGAAAAGTGATTGGATTTTGGAGAGTCCAACACTCTTTCATAAAGAGTGTGTGTTACCAAGGGAAAAGAAAGAACCCCCTTGGACCATGGGGTGGCCGAAACTCTTTTGAACAAGGGCTGGGATTCCCTCTCATTTTATGTCTTGTTGACACATTAAATGTTTATGGACCCTCTTGAATTTTAATGTGTGACATGTGCAAGAACCATACTAATATGTTATATGCACTATTCTTTAATTAAACATTTTAATTAGAGATCACTAAATTACATTATCTTATGTTATTTAAACCCTTTAAAATAACAATATGATTAATAAAACCCATCAACAAATCATCCTTATTATTTGACCCATTTCACATATAGTTATTTAGAAAACCAATTTTCTAAATTTGGTGTGTTATTATTTAATTGCACGATCACATCATCAATTAAATAATCGTTTATGTTTGCAAAGCTTGTTATTGGGTATAACCCGACTTGGATCAAACGTACTAAGCGCATCAATATTCTATGTGTCTTGGGCATATACAATCCTTCAATCTCCCACTTGCCCAAGATTCATAGAAGATTGATACAAGCAGTAAATACTGCCTAATAACGTTTTACTACCCTTAATACGCATGACTTATGGCCATTCAATAATATCATCCCATTCAAGTACCCAACTTGAAGTGATTTAGGTGAAGCAATCATTTATCCTTTTGTTACAGACGTCATGTTAAATCCAAGGACACAGAATGATCATTCCTTGTTGATTTAACTTAATCAGTCCTTAGACATCTTGCTCTCAACGAATAAGAGGAACAAATCCCATCTTGACTACATACGTTTCTCATAAACACCTCGTGCCACACCTAAACATAGCCTTACGTACTGTCCAATATTTCAAGACAGTAAAGAACTAGTTCAAGGTATAACATCTAGTGAACATCAAAACCCAATATGTATCTCAGGTCTGAGGATACCAAATGATATTCGCCTTTTACTCAAACTTACTTATGATCAATCTAGAAGATTCCATGAAGTAAAATTTGAGATGCGGGTTAGTCCAATATTTGTATCCCACAAATATCTATGAACCTTGGTAGCAACCCATTGCTCTATATTCATCCTTATGAATATCAACAAATCCAAGTTCATAATAATCTTACCCTCACACTTGTTCCCACAAGTCTGAACGACTACGGACTTTTAGAGTAAACAATTTACTCATGGATTAAACATGCTAAACTGAAACATTAATTGAGACATTATAACCAAATAATTTATTCAAACAATAAAAGTTCCATATATCCAAATACAAAATTTACAGATCAAATCCAATCACTGGAATATCGAAGTCCCATGGCACAAGTATGACCTTCAAGCTTTGCCTTTTCAAGGAGCTTCGTGAGAGGATCCATAATGTTTTGATCCGTGTGAACTTTGCGAATACATATCTTTCCCTTTTCAACTTCATCTCGTATGTAGTTGAATCTCCGCTCAATGTGCCTAGTCTTTTGATGAGCACGGGGTTCCTTGATTTGAGCAATCGCACCCTCGTTATCACAAAAGATCTCTAGGGGGTCCTGAATGGAAGGGACAACCCCTAAATCGGCAATGAATTTCTTCAACCATGCAGCTTCTTGAGCTGCCAATGAGGCGGCGTCGTATTCTGATTCTGTAGTTGATAGAGCCACCACATCCTGTTTAGAGCTCTTCCAAGAGATAGCTCCTCCATTCAAAATGAAAATATATCCCGATTGTGACCGTGAATCATCACGATCAGTTTGGAAACTCACATCCGTGTAACCTTTTACTACGAGTTCCTCATCACCAGATCCATAGATTAGGAACATATCTTTAGTCCTCCTCAGGTACTTAAGTATGTTCTTAACAGCCATCCAATGACTGTTTCTAGGATTTTGCTGGTATCGGCTTGTCATGCTTAATGCGCATGACACGTCCGGCCGAGTGCATATCATTGCATACATGATGGATCCAATAGCAGATGCGTATGGGATTGCCTTCATGTTATCTTGCTCATCCTTTGAGCTAGGACATTGAGTCGTACTCAATATCGTTCCTCTTTGAATAGGTACGGTACCTTTCTTAGAGTTCTCCATCTTGAACCTTTTCAAGATCTTATCAATGTATGCACTTTGATTTAAACCAATCAACCGCCTTGATCTATCCCTATAGATCTTTATTCCCAGAATATAGGCGGCTTCACCAAGATCCTTGATGGAAAAACAGCTTCCAAGCTAGGTTTTTACACCTTCCAAGGTTGGAATGTCATTTCCAAATAGTAGTATACAATACTAGGAAAGTGATGATGCTCCCACTAGCTTTCTTATATACACAAGCTTCATTAGCGTTCTTGATAAAACCGAATTTAATTACTTCTTCATCAAAATGGTGATTCCAACTTCTCGATGCTTGTTTCAATCCGTAGATTGATTTCATTAACTTGCATACTTTATTAGGATGTTTTGGATCGACAAAACCCTCAGGCTGAACCATATAGACATCTTCCTCAAGATATCCATTTAGGAAAGCGGTTTTGACATCCATTTGCCAAATCTCATAATTATAATGAGCAGCTATGGCAAAAAATATCCTTATAGACTTTAGCATCACAACAGGTGAGAAAGTTTCATCATAATCAACCCCTTGAGTTTGAGTGAAACCCTTTGCTACAAGTCTAGCCTTATAAGTATCCAAGTTTCCATGCATAGCGGTTTTCTTCTTGAAAACCCACTTACTTCCAACCACTTTGGAGTTAAGAGGAGGTACAATAAGTTCCCAAACTTGATTTCATACATGGATTACATCTCAACGTTCATGGCTTCAAGCCATTTGTCATAATCCGAATTGGACACTGCATCATGGTATGTGGTTGGTTCATCTGAATCTACCACATAGCATCCATCCATGAAAAATCCGTATCATACGGTGTTAAGTCTATGTCAAAGACATGATCTTCATGTACTTTTGTGTAACCTCTAATTATTACAATTGGTCATCTCAACCGAGTAAATAATTTCTAAGCAACTAGGTTTAATGCTAAGTTAAAGAGTAATTCCGGAAGAATCAAAGCTATTATTAACCCTGGTATCAAATAGATGTGTAGCTATTGATGTTAAGGTATGTGCATGTAACAACATTTGGTCTTGTCGAATGTCGCTTGCTCCAGTCCCAAATTTATGACCGCGTGATGTATTACCTTGATTTACATGATCTTTATTTCCATAATTTAACTGTTCTTACTTTCTAGCTATAGTCATTTCCTAATTCTGATTGTTTCCAACTTGTCCTGGAGTCCTAATCGACCTAGGGCGGGCACACGTTATGGTAATGGTCGGAACTCCTACCTTCGTAGCGTCCCCGTTTAATGCATGTTGACTTGATCGTATCGACCAACATAGCTAGGTTCACAACATTGGCATTCTTGTCTACCTTACTGCTAGATTGCTTGTTCGACCCTCCAACTTCTCTCTACTACTCACTAGATTTTCCCAATGTCCCTCTCAATTCTATTTGGTCTAATTTCATAAGGTATGACATCGGCTTTGTCAACTCATGGAGTTTGTCAGTATAAAAAGCACGACCTAACCCTACCATTGCATGATTTCAGAATTACAATTCGAACTTTTGCATTTCATTCCTTGGGTAATAGTACCCAATCACTAAGGCTTTGAACTCATCTCAAGTCATGGCTATCATAGCCTCCTTACCTCAGACTTGAGCTTGGGTATTCTACCATGCTTGTGCTTTACCCATTAGTGAGTAAGCAAAACATTCTTCATTTTATGGTTTTTTAGTGTAGTTGTTCAAGTATGTTATAGTTTCCATTTCCTCAATCTAACAGGTCAGGATTATCATTTTTCCTTTCTTGTCATAATGCTTCGACTAGTATGTCAAGAATTCCTTGTATATACAGGCAATTGTTTCACTTTATCATTTCCATCATTTCATACTCCAATTAATCAAGATCATCACATAGCCCAGTTCAAGCATATTATTAGTATGCTGGTGATGTTTATATATAGGGTTCCCCGCAACGTTCCTACCACATCCACGATATACCGAGAACGATGCTTAAACTGGTTACGTGACATCCGATTATTGTTAATATCATCCCAATGAACAACGTAATGCATGTGTAAGGAGTATCATCACTCTTCTATAACTCTTTGAAGTCCACTTCCTTTATAAGCAATTAGTCAGTTTCATAGTTACTAAAATGCTAGAAAGAGCAATGTCTTATAGGGAATAAGACTAGTATCATAATATGAATCCCATGAAGGCTCCAGGTAGAATAGAACTTAAGTAAGACTAGAGGTTATAAATGTTTCATCATTATTAACAGAGTCTTACTAGAATTATGACTCTAGTGTCCCAAGGTATAGAATGAAAGATTTGTACTAATCATGATCGTTATCTCATGGCAAGTGATGTGTGCTAGACTACCTAAATAAAACTAACAAAAATTGATTCTAAACTAGACACTGAAAAGCTTTAAATTTATAAAACTAAGACTAAGACTCGATCCTAAGCAACACAACCGGCAGTGTACCGGTCAATTGCAGAATAGCTTTAAAGTCCGAGTTATCGAACCCAAAGATTTCTGTATGGAAAACGTAAACTAAACTTACCTAAGACTCGACTAAAAATACTAAATGAAAGTAAATGGGGGGTTTGTTTTAAATTACTTTAAAAGAACTAAGACTGGACAGAAAACAAGGAATTGACTAGATTTAAATCAGGAGAAGAAAACACTACCTAGGCAAGAATCCTATACATGTTTTGGCTTTTCTTCTAACGGTTTTGGAAATACTTGTGTAACCGAGATCTGAAGATACTAACTTAAAAGGGACCTAGAGAAACCTCGACACTTTCAAGGGAAGCAACTAGATTGACCTAATAAGCCGATAAAACACCGGTTTGTGGATTACCCTCACAGGTTCTCCAACTAAGCTAACGACACACCCGAAAGACACTCTACCTCACGGCGCGAATATCACAATACCTAAAAGTAAGGGATAGACCTGGAATGCCTAATCAGACTCAGGAAACTATGATATGAAAGGGAAACTAGACCGAACTCCTCACAGAGACTCTAATCTAGCAATCAATCACACAAGACAACCTGATAATCTATTAACCTCACAGTATTAAGATTAGTTGCATATTTAGTTAGTCCAATTCAAGATAAATCACTTCAATGATTCAATACTTCTACCAAATCATCTAGAAACCGCAAACCCTAGGCAAACGATCTAGCATGCATCCATTATATGAAAGACATTCATCAAGACACACGTGAAGCAATAAACCAATCACAAGAACAGATCTAAATACATGTACACAACTGATCATGCAATCCAAATCATTATCATTAACTTTAAACACTAGTACAATCCAAAAACCGAAAGAATACTAAGTTAAACATGCATATTCATCAAAACCTAGGTAGCTACAGAAGTTTAGCCTCTAAGCATGATCAAAGCAGAAGTATAAGTCATGAAAGAAGTCATTGATTACAAAGGAATGAAAACTACGAAGAGAAACTTAAAAACCGGGACGATTAGGTCTTCGATTCTTCAATTCCTAGCTCCAAATCTCCAATCCTTGCTTCTTGGTGTGGAAATCGCCTCTTTGATCGTCTGGAAGTCGGGGCTCTCCTTGTAGAATGTGTTAAACATTTTATTTAAATGTAAAAATTAGGGTTTGGCCGCGTTCTCTCTCTTCGCGCAGCGCGTACAGTATAACAAAGCTGGGCGCGCACCGCTAAGGGACAAAATAGTCGGGGGTCGCGATCCCTCTCTTCGCGCAGCGCGTACATAGTGGGTAGTCGTGCGCGCAGCGCGAAGACCCTATTTCTCTGCAATTTTCCTTTATTTTTCAAGTTTAACAACTTGCAACTCCTTCACTTGTCCAATGCCCTCGTTCCGACTCGTTTTCCAGTCCTTCCTGCATCCAAACACCTACAAATGACAAATAACGAAAACATTAACTTATTCTAATAAAATTAAACACAATAGACGAATAACGACCCAAAACCCGATTCTAAAAACATATGTGTTTTGCAACACATCAGCAAGATTCTCCAGGCTTCACATGCACTACAAGTTGCAATTACGAGTGCACCCGTAATGGTAATTTGCTTTGCATGGTCACCCCGAGCTCCACCTACCCAAGTTAACATATCTTGTAAAGTACCGAGTGTTATTTTATGATTTGAATATCTTGTAAAGTACAGAGTGTTATTTTACGATTTGAATATCAAGGATATGGTTACTAATGAAAAGTTAATTAACCGAAGTTGTACAAAGGAATCGATTGAGTAAGCATTCACTTGAGCAAGGAATAGTCGAAACAATCCATGTACTTAATCCGAACTATGATGAAGTAGTCATTTAATTTGACTACGCCGCGCCTCTTGTCTACTGGCGTCATCTTAGCCAGCGCGTCAGCCAACAAGTTATAAATAAGGGAGCATATAGAAAATGCGACATCGACAGACGCATAGAATAAAAGTTGGACTAACAACCTAAGTCCTTAAGAGAGTTATTATAAAATCCCTTATTAATCCAAACCAAATATAAGCCAATCACATAACTGTTGAGGTTTGTTAGAACAAGATACATAGTTTAACCATTTAAACTTTGTAAAAACGCAGCGGAATAATAGCTTTACAATCTTGTTTATAAGCTGAAAATTTCAAGTTCTATTTTGATGTTATAAGTTTTAAACAAACCCAAAAACAAGACGATCTTTATATGTGAATAAGCAAGCTATGAACATATGTAAAAGTACATAAAATCACAGCTACAATGAGTTGTGAAGAACTACCTTTCAGCAGCTTATAGTTGACCAAAAGGGAGAAGATTGGTGCTCAAAATTCGGCTAAGGCTCCAAGGAAAGGACCCCTCAAGCTTGTATACCCCAAGCTAACTTGCAAACACCTCTTCTTGCTAGGGAGATGACCACCAAAAACGTGGAAGGATCCTTCCAAAAGGATGTTCTAGCCGTGAGATGAGCAAAAGGTGGAGTGAAAAATTTCTTGCTCTCTTTCTCAAGAATGTGAAAAGTGATTGGATTTTGGAGAGTCCAACACTCTTTCAAAAAGAGTGTGTGTTACCAAGGGAAAAGAAAGAACCCCATTGGACCATGGGGTGGCCGAAACTCTTTTGAACAAGGGCTGGGATTCCCTCTCATTTATGTCTTGTTGACACATTAAAGGTTTATGGACCCTCTTGAATTTTAATGTGTGACATGTGCAAGAACCATACTAATATGTTATATGCACTATTCTTTAATTTAACATTTTAATTAGAGATCACTAACATTACATTATCTTATGTTATTTAAACCCTTTTAAATAACAATATGATTAATAAAACCCATCAACAAATCATCCTTATTATTTGACCCATTTCACATATAGTTATTTAGAAAACCAACTTTCTAAATTTGGTGTGTTATTATTTAATTGCACGATTACATCATCAATTAAATAATCGTTTATGTTTGCAAAGCTTGTTATTGGGTATAACCCGACTTGGATCAAAACGTACTAAGCGCATCAATATTCTATGTGTCTTGGGCATATACAATCCTTCAATCTCCCACTTGCCCAAGATTCATAGAAGATTGATACAAGCAGTAAATACCGCCTAATAACGTTTTACTACCCTTAATACGCATGACTTATGGCCATTCAATAACATCATCCCATTCAAGTACCCTACTTGAAGTTATTTAGGTGAAGCAATCATTTATCCTTTTGTTACAGACGTCATGTTAAATCCAAGGACACAGAATGATCATTCCTTGTTGATTTAACTTAATCAGGCCTTAGACATCTTGCTCTTAACGAATAAGAGGAACAAATCCCATCTTGACTACATACGTTTCTCATAAACACCTAGTGCCACACCTAAACATAGCCTTACGTACTGTCCAATATTTCAAGACAGTGAAGAACTAGTTCAAGGTATAACATCTGGTGAACATCAAAACCCAATATGTATCTCAGGTCTGAGGATACCAAATGATATTCGCCTTTTACTCAAACTTACTTATGATCAATCTAGAAGATTCCATGAAGTAAAATTTGAGATGCGGGTTAGTCCAATATTTGTATCCCACAAATATCTATGAACCTTGGTAGCAACCAATTGCTCTATATTCATCCTTATGAATATCAACCAATCCAAGTTCATAATAATCTTACCCTCACACTTGTTCCCACAAGTCTGAACGACTACGGACATTTAGAGTAAACAATTTACTCATGGATTAAACATGCTAAATTGAAACATTAATTGAGACATTATAACCAAATAATTTTATTCAAATAATAAAAGTTCCATATATCCAAATACAAAATTTACAGATCAAATCCAATCACTGGAATATCGAAGTCCCATGGCACAAGTATGACCTTCAAGCTTTGCCTTTTCAAGGAGCTTCGTGAGAGGATCCGTAATGTTTTTATCGGTGTGAACTTTGCGAATACATATCTTTCCCTTTTCAACTTCATCTCGTATGTAGTCGAATCTCCGCTCAATGTGCCTAGTCTTTTGATGAGCACGGGGTTCCTTGATTTGAGCAATCGCACCCTCGTTATCACAAAAGATCTCTAGGGGGTCCTGAATGGAAGGGACAACCCCTAGATCGGCAATGAATTTCTTCAACCATGCAGCTTCTTGAGCTGCTAATGAGGCGGCGACGTATTCTGATTCTGTAGTTGATAGAGCCACCACATCCTGTTTGGAGCTCTTCCAAGAGACAGCTCCTCCATTCAAAATGAAAATATATCCCGATTGTGACCGTGAATCATCACGATCGGTTTGGAAACTCGCATCCGTGTAACCTTTTACTACGAGTTCCTCATCACCAGATCCATAGATTAGGAACATATCTTTAGTCCTCCTCAGGTACTTAAGTATGTTCTTAGCAGCCATCC
This sequence comes from Flaveria linearis, assembly GCA_024085815.1. Taxonomy (NCBI): domain Eukaryota; kingdom Viridiplantae; phylum Streptophyta; class Magnoliopsida; order Asterales; family Asteraceae; genus Flaveria; species Flaveria linearis. The sequence continues at coordinate 26,072,136 of CM044015.1, forward strand.
AATGACTGTTTCCAGGATTTTGCTGGTATCGGCTTGTCATGCTTAATGCGCATGAAACGTTCGGTCAAGTACATATCATTGCATACATGATGGATCCAATAGCATATGCGTATGGGATTGCCTTCATGTTATCTTGCTCATCCTTTGAGCTAGGACATTGAGTCGTACTCAATATCGTTCCTCTTTGAATAGGTACGGTACCTTTCCTAGAGTTCTCCATCTTGAACCTTTTCAAGATCTTATCAATGTATGCACTTTGATTTAAACCAATCAACCGCCTTGATCTATCCCTATAGATCTTTATTCCCAGAATATAGGCGGCTTCACCAAGATCCTTGATGGAAAAACAGCTTCCAAGCTAGGTTTTTACACCTTCCAAGGTTGGAATGTCATTTCCAAATAGTAGTATGTCATCAACATACAATACTAGGAAAGTGATGATGCTCCCACTAGCTTTCTTATATACACAAGCTTCATCAGCGTTCTTGATAAAACTGAATTTAATTACTTCTTCATCAAAATGGTGATTCCAACTTCTCGATGCTTGTTTCAATCCGTAGATTGATTTCATTAACTTGCATACTTTATTAGGATGTTTTGGATCGACAAAACCCTCAGGCTGAACCATATAGACATCTTCCTCAAGATATCCATTTAGGAAAGCGGTTTTGACATCCATTTGCCAAATCTCATAATTATAATGAGCAGCTATGGCAAAAAATATCCTTATAGACTTTAGCATCACAACAGGTGAGAAAGTTTCATCATAATCAACCCCTTGAGTTTGAGTGAAACCCTTTTCTACAAGTCTAGCCTTATAAGTATCCAAGTTTCCATGCATATCGGTTTTCTTCTTGAAATCCCACTTACTTCTAACCATTTTGGAGTTAAGAGGAGGTACAACATGTTCCCAAACTTGATTTCATACATGGATTACATCTCAACGTTCATGGCTTCAAGCCATTTGTCACAATCCGAATTGGACACTGCATCATGGTATGTGGTTGGTTCATCTGAATCTACCACATAGCATCCATCCATGAAAAATCCGTATCCTTCAGGTGGAATACTAGTTCTACCACTTCTGCGAACGTTTTGTGTGTATTGATCAACCGCTTGATCATCCTCAACATCCTCATGTTGAGTGCTAGTTTCAACCAAACGTGCATCGGGTTGTGGTTCTTGATCCTTCTCAAGATCCAATGTTCTACTACTAGTTTCTTCCATAAGGAACTTTGCTTCTAAGAACTCGCCCTTTCTGGCAACAAACACTTTTGTTCCAGTGGATCATAGAAATAATATCCCATAAAATCTCTAGGATATCCAATAAAGATACACTTGGTGGATCGGACTTCCAATTTGTTTGGGGTGGGGGTCTTAACATAAGCCTCACAACCCCAGACCCTTAAGTATGATAGGGATGGAACTCTTCCATGCCATATTTCAAAGGGTGTCCTTTCCACCTTTTTGGTTGGGGCCATATTTAGAATACAGGCCGCGGAGAGCAAAGCGAAACCCCAAAATGATAGAGGCAATATGCTTCTAGCCATCATAGATCGGACCATATCCAATAAGGTTCGATTCCTCCTCTCAGACACACCATTATGTTGTGGTGTTCCACGTGGAGTGAGTTATGAGACAATCCCACAACTCCTAAGATGATCTTGAAAAGCATCACTTAAGTATTCACCTCCTCTATCGGTGCGAAGAACTTTAATCGACTTGTTGAGTTGATTTTCTACTTCATTCTTGAAGATTTTGAACGTTTCAAAAGCTTCATCTTTGTGCCTTAATAAGTACACATACCCATAGCGACTATAATCGTCGGTAAAGGTAATGAAGTATCTTTCACCATTCCTAGTCATTGGCTTAAAAGGACCACATACATCCGAATGTATGATTCCTAATAAATCTTTTGCCCTTTCGTTAGTTCCACTAAAGGGTGCCTTAGTCATTTTTCCTTGTAAACAAGATTCATATACATCAAATGAATCACATTCATTTGTTTTTAAAAGACCATTCTTTTGAAGTGTTTGTATACGTTTCTTGTTTATATGACCAAGACGACAATGCCAAAGAAAGGTATCACTCAAATCCAACTTGAGTTTCTTGGTGTTAGTTTGGTACAATGAACTATTTAAATTATTTTCATGAACCAATTCATAAATACCATTAATGGGAATAGCTTTAAAATAGAACATATCATTTAAAGAAACATGAATATCATTTTCAACAAAAGATAATATATAATCATAATGTCTTAATTGGGATACAGAAATAATGTTCCTAGTCAAACTAGGAGCATACAAAACATTCTTCAAAATAACATCCAAGCCACTTGGAAGTTTTAGGATGTAGTCCCCACGAGCTTCAACTATGACTTTAGTTCCATTGCCCATGAAGAGGCTAACATCCCCTTGATTGAAGTCCCTACTTCTTGTGAACCCCTGCAACAAATTACAAATATGAGTTCCACATCCGGTATCCAATACCCTTGTGTTAGAAGATGTAACATTAAGATCAATATGAATCATGTATATTGTACCTGAGGTCTACCCGGCATCTCTCTTTGCTTTCAACTCTTGGAGATGGACAGGACAATTCCTTGCCCAATGTCCAATCTCTCCACACTTGAAGCATGGGTCATTTGTAGCAACCTTTTGCTTCTTCTCTTGTGGTTTGGGTGGCACCCTTGCCACCCCTTTCCCCTTCCCGAACGGGTCCCTTACCCTTGGCAACCTTTGCCTTGGGTGCGGGATAAGGCCTTTTCTTGTTCCCACCTTCATTGATGGTGAGAACGGGTAAAACCCTTTTACCCATGGCCGCCTCGGCCGTTTTGAGCATTGAGTGAAGCTCACCAATGCTTTTGTCCCAAGCATTCATGTTGTAATTCAACACGAATGTCTTGAACTTCTTGGTAAGGCCATTGAGGATCAAATCCATGGACAATTCCTTTGAGAAGGGACAATTAAGCCTTTCGAGGCGGTCAATGTGGCTTTTCATCTTAAGTACATAAGATAAAACCGATTGGTTGTCGTCCATACGACATGCATGGAGTGCTCGAACCATTTCGAAGCGCTCAACCCTCGCTTGCTGTTGGAACGTTTCCTTCAGCTGGGTTATCATGTCATAAGCTCCGTGATGTTCATACTCCTTTTGGAGATCTGGAGTCATGCTCGCTAGCATGAGACAAGACACTTGGACGGAGTCCTTAGTGTACTTCAGCCAATCGTTATAGGCTTCCTCATCATCCTCAGTAGGTTGATCGGGGATAGGGTCGTCTAAAACATATGATCGTCTCTCTTGCTTGAGAACGATTCTCAAGTTTCGATGCCAATCAATGAAATTCGCTTGTAAAGATTGGGTGGACGTGGATGAGTTATCATGATTATCATTATTGGTGGCCATCTACAAAATTTAACAAAGATCTATTTTAGTATTTTCAATATTGCTATTTTTAATAATTAATACCTTTTAAGGCCATTTTCATATTAAAATATAGAACCCAACATTACATTTAAATTGTGGTTAGGTGACCTTTATCCCACGATTTAAATTAATAAGGTGGTCAACGATTGACGGTTGCAACCATTTGCAGCTTCTAGAGGTATGGGATCGACTTTAAACATCATATGTAAAGTCAGCATGTTAATCCCATCAACACCATTTGGAAACCATATTGTAGGTGATCCATTTAACATGGTTTGCAAATCAAGTTACCCTACTTGCACACATGTGAGTTTTCCAACATAGGTGGTTAGGTGATCTTTATCCCACAAATGTGGTATCCCCACCTCAAATCACAAGTTCCCTCAAAATGGTTAGGTGACCTTTATCCCATTGAGAGTTTCCAAGTGACTCAAGCGTTGTGCAAAAGGACGATGTTAGACTTGTTTTATCATATTTAGAGATTTCTTAATTCTAGTTTAGAAAACTCTATGTACTTGTATTTGCATGCTTACAAATACTTGGTACCCTATGGTTCTTTTAAAATAAAACCCATTTTATTATAAAATCATTAATCCTTTAATAACCATTTATTAACACTTAATGATTAAGAACCATTTTCATATTAGCTTGTTAAGATCATTTTTATTAAGATTGTTTATCATATCCAAATATCATACAATCATTCACAAAATCACAATCAAACAAGCATAGTATAAACAACCACATGTGCATAACCATAGCCACTATGTTGACAACACTTGTTTGCCATCACAAGTGTTGTCATTTGGTCTTTCCTAAGGGTTGAATACAACACAAAGATGAGATCGTCATAGACCCCCACTTGAACATGCATCCATATGCTTCAAGTCCTTCTTTTTGTATCTTCCTCTTGTGCTTCCATTTTGTGCATCTTCATTTACAAAATTTATATCCTAATACAATTTTCTAATAAAGAAAATACACTTAATCTATCTATTATATTACAAATGAATGAATAAATAAATTACATCCCAAAACTAGAACAAAAGAATAATATTACAACCCAAATGAAAACAACCAAAACAAACATCCATTTCAAACCAAATCAACACAAGGTCTAACCTAGGTTATGCACCAATATAAATATTCATCATATCATCCAAATATAACAAAGAATCCCCACTAAAACCCATGATTTTCAGCCAACATAAACTGAAAATTCGGGTTTTAAACATTGTCCAAACAATATACATATCATCATACATATCTTTCAAGGTAAGATAGGTTTAATCACAAGCATGTGTGATATGACCTTGAAAGTTTGGGGATTCAACATACAAGAACATAGCATCCCCTAAAATGGGTTTCATGGTCCATAAAATGAATTTTTAAAGGACAATACAAGCTAGCTATCCACGTAACTGGCTCTAGATGCCATTGTTGAGGTTTGTTAGAACATGATACATAGTTTAACCATTTAAACTTTGTAAAAACACAGCGGAATAATAGCTTTATAATCTTGTTTATAAGCGGAAAATTTCAAGTTCTATTTTGATGTTATAAGTTTTAAACAAACCCAAAAACAAGAGGATCTTTATATGTGAATAAGCAAGCTATGAACATATGTAAAAGTACATAAAATCACAGCTACAATGAGCTGTGAAGAACTACCTTTCAGCAGCTTATAGTCGACCAAAAGGGAGAAGATTGGTGCTCAAAATTCAGCCAAGGCTCCAAGGAAAGGACCCCTCAAGCTTGTATACCCTAAGCTAACTTGCAAACACCTCTTCTTGCTAGGGAGATGACCACCAAAAACGTGGAATGATCCTTCCAAAAGGATGTTCTAGCCGTGAGATGAGCAAAAGGTGGAGAAAATTTTCTTGCTCTCTTTCTCAAGAATGTGAAAAGTGATTGGATTTTGGAGAGTCCAACACTCTTTCATAAAGAGTGTGTGTTACCAAGGGAAAAGAAAGAACCCCATTGGACCATGGGGTGGCCGAAACTCTTTTGAACAAGGGCTGGGATTCCCTCTCATTTTATGTCTTGTTGACACATTAAAGGTTTAAGGACCCTCTTGAATTTTAATGTGTGAAATGTGCAAGAACCATACTAATATGTTATATGCACTATTCTTTAACTAAATATTTTAATTAAAGATCACTAACATTACATTATCTTATGTTATTTAAACCCTTTTAAATAACAATGTGATTAATAAAACCCATCAACAAATCATCCTTATGATTTGACCCATTTCACATATAATTATTTAGAAAACCAATTTTCTAAATTTGGTGTGTTATTATTTAATTGCACGATCACATCATCAATTAAATAATCGTTTGTGTTTGCAAAGCTTGTTATTGGGTATAACCCGACTTGGATCAAAACGTACTAACCGCATTAATATTCTATGTGTCTTGGGCATATACAATCATTCAATAACTATAGAATACGATTATCGAGTGCTTCTCAAGGTATAAATAGATGCTATAATACCCACAACCTTCTCAAATAAGTATAGCATTGATAGATTGTAAGACACGCTATGTAAGCATGACCAATAACGCACTTAAAACATTCACATGTATATTGTTGCACACATAATCATGTTATGCATGCTACATGTGGGTAAGCAATATATTATGAAAGTAATAAGCAGTCAATCGAATCACGAAGAACATGTATGTAATATCAAATGCATACAAACCCTAGTGTTGGACCAAAAGAACCAATGAGCCAGATCAGAAAAACCTCTAAGTCCCACAAGACATCACAACAACTGCTGAAAGCTTCATCAGCTGTTTGACAAAGTCTGAAGACCTCAACAGCTGAAGATCAAAGTACTAAAGATCAACAACTGAAGTACAAGTACTGAAGACTCAAGTGCTGAAGACTCAAGTACTGAAGACTCAAGTACTGAAGACTATCAGCTGAAGATTAAAGTACTGAAGATCAACAGCTGAAGCACAAAGACTGAAGACAAAGACTGAAGACATCAGCTGATGACAACAACTGAAGTCATCAGCTGATGAATCATCTGAAGTTAAAGTCTGAAGAACAAGTGCTGAAGCTTCAGAGTTTGTCACAACAGCTGAAGAAGTGTTCTTCAGTTGTTGTGATGGTTTACCTTTCAGTCTTTTATTATCAGTAGTTTTATTTTCTGTTTCAGTAGTTTGTAAACGACTGAAGAGTTTGTTCTTCAGTCGTTGTAGTTTTCAGTAGTTTCTTTTCAGTTGTTGTAAAAGTTTAACACTTAGAATTTCTGTAAGAAGATGTCAGCTATTTGACATCTTCAGTAGTTTAGTTAGTTTCAGTAGTTTGTTAGAATAACGGTTTGATGTCACTATCAAGTGACATCAGCTGATGTCATTCTTCCTATAAAAGGAAGATGACCTAATTGTAATCCTTGCCGAGGCATGTGATCTAATAGAAAACACTTTTTTTCTGAATTCCTCTCTCTCTCTATAACCTACTATTTCATTGATATATCTTGTGTGTTCTTAGTATAATTTGCTTAATTCTTGTGCTAAAACCACTGCGAATACAACCTAATTGATCAAACTAGAGGCTGAGATCCTATCAAATGGTATCAGAGCAGGTTAATCATTGATCGATTTAACAATTGATCATTGAAACTGCTCTTTTGCTTTCTACGTTTGATCGAATTAGCAAATTTGCAAGAATCGGTTATAGAGATTAAGTTTCTGCTGCTTTTGGCCATTAAACTTGAGGTTCTCGCGGTTTTGAGCTAGATTTGTTTTGTTTACCTTGAATTTGCTTGAAATCTAAAATGGCGACACCAACTAATGATCCTCACGATACTGGTTCCTCAACAAAGCCTCCGATGCTTGTGAGGAATGAGTATAACATACGGCAACGTCGTATGCTCCATCACTTGTCTGTCAACAGTTCTGGTTGTTGGAAGTCAGTGGTACATGGACCACACAAGCCTATGGTGAGCGTTCCTGAATCAAATAAGAGGGTTGAGAAGAAACCTGATCAATATTCGGACAAAGATCTTAAGTTGTTTGAAATTGATGCTAAAGCCCATGGAATTCTGGCTATGGCAATTCCAAATGAAATCTATTCAGGGCTTTTGCATCATGAAACTGCTCATGATCTCTGGGTTGCTCTGAAGGAATAATTCGGAGGAACCAATGAGGTCTTAGAAATACTAGGGAAATCCTCGCCCAACAATATGAGACATTCTCTCATAGGAAGGGTGAGACACTGACTCAACAGTTTGAGCGATTCTCTTTCTTATTTCTGAGCTGAAAATGGTTAAACAAGAGTATTCCAATAATCAGATGAACAACCGTTTCCTCAGATCCCTTTCTGAGAGATGGGACACTTATACCATTGTCCTACGCTCCAGTGCAAATCTGGATACTCTATCTCTCACCCAACTTCATGGGAAACTGCTTACATTTGAGAGAGAGATAGAACAGAAAAGGAAGTTGTCCACCTCTGGCAAGCTCACTATGACTTTGTATCAGGCAATGCTGCACTGATAGGTCAAGAGTCAGAATATGCTGCATCAGAGAGTGCATATGATGAGCATATTGATTTCTCTACCAATTCTGAACATGCTTTTGTTGGTGTTGATGGTAGTTCAGGAGGTAGCAGTGATAACCTATGCTTTCTGATGGAGGACTTGAAGGGCATTCCAGATGATGATCTGGAAGAGATGGATATTTTGAGTCAAATGGCAATGATAAATATCAGATCTCAAAAGTTCTACAAGAGAACTGGCAGGAAATTTCCTGGTCTCTCTGGCAAAACCAAAGTTGGTTTTGACAAGAGTAAGTTGAGGTGTCACAAGTGCAATAGGCTTGGACACTTTGCTAGAGAGTGTAGATCATCTGGATCTAACTCCTCTGCACCCTTTGTGACTTTTCCAAGCAATAGCTCACAGCACAGAGGGCAACATACCACCAGTTCTGGTCATCCATCACCAGCTCAGGCATCACCTGCATACTTTGTGCCTTAGGGTCATATGCCATACCCATACCCCTGCTACTACATGCCTCAGCCAAGTCAAGTTCAAGCACCCACTGCTCAGCAACCACATGCTCTCCCTGAGCCTCAACCTTCTCAATCTCATCATCAAACCCAACCTCAACAACACAACTTCTTCACCCCAGGAGTTATTGACTGGAGCAGTTTACCGGATGATTTTTCTGGTCATGAACAACTGTTTCCTGGTGCTGGTCAACATGGTGGTGATCATCCTTTTGGGAATCTTGCTCTCATGGCCCTGGAGTCTGCTGATGGGTCATCCTCCAATGCTTCATCACAGGTATCTTCTGAGACCAAAGCCAAGCTATGTTCTGAATCTTGCATAGTTGCATTTGCATCTATTAGAGAAGCAAATGTAGCTTTAATTGATAAAATCTTGAGCTAGAGCAAACCCTTTCCAAAAGAAAAGCTGAATTTGAGTCTATGCTTGATGATAAGAATGATGAGATTTATAAACTTAAATGTCAAATCAAAGATGATAAGGCTAGGGAAGAGGTACTTCTAGAGAAGTACAGAGACCTCAAGTAAACACTTGCAGCTACCCAGGTAGAGTGTGATCGCTGGGTGCAATCCTGCAAGGGTTTTGAAATGCTTCTGAGTAAGCAATCAGCTTCCAATATGAAGTTTGGCATTGGTTGTAATCACACTGCTCCTTCAACAGATTTTACTTCCAGAGCAGAAGTAGAATCTGATGGAGAGAGCAATAACCAATCCTTCTCATCATGTGACCTACTATCTGATACAGCATCATCAGAGGTTGAAGTCAGCATTAATTTCTCACAAAACCAATCAGCTGATGTTACAACAGCTGATGGTTCAAATGCTGACTGTCACATGATCACATAGTTGATCAACTCAGGTGTTGTCTCTAAAAGTACTGAAAGTACTGGAGAGCAAGTGATAACACCTGAAGTTCAAACCCCAACTACTGCCAGTACTGAAGGGAAGAAAACTGCCAGTAGAAAGGGTTTGATGCCTACTAAAGAAGATATCAGGAAAGCAAGTACTGCAAGGAAGAAAACTGCAAGTACTGATAGCAAATTGCTGAAGAACAAGTCTTCAGTAGTTTCATCTTCTTTAGTAGATGATCAATTAAAGATGAAGAAGAAGCCATGTGAAATATGTGGCTTGTTCAATCATCTTACTGATGATTGCTGGTACAAAAGGGGCTCCAAACTCAAACAAAAGGAGAAAATTAAAGAGAAAATGAATGTAATGAAAACTGAGTTTGAGACCAAGTTTGTACCAGCAACTTCAAAACCTTAAACCCCTAAGTCCAAGAAGAAATCCAAAAAGAAAGATGGGGTTAATCAGCCAACAGCTGAGGTTGCTCAAAAGAAGATGGTGCAACACAGGAATCCATCACAAGCAAGCACCAATGTGTCTGATGAGCTAAAGGCCTTATCACAAAATCAGACACAGCTTGTTATGATGGTTCAACATCTAATGGGAAGAGTCAACCAATTAGATGCCCCTGTGTTGAACCCAGAAAAGGAAATCCAAGCCAAAGGATTCCTCTTCTACACCATCTCCTTCACCTCAGGCTGTCACACATAACAAACCAGTTAGTGTCACATCTGTTAATGAGAACAGACCCAAAACCAAAAAGGTTTGGGTCTCAAAAACTAACTAACTTGTTGTGATGAATGCAGGGTTCTTCAACATGCCAAAGAAGCATCTGGTATGTAGACAGTGGAGGATCTATGCATATGACAGGAAGCAACTCACTTCTTAATGACTACTCTCAAGGAAAGAAGGGGTTTGTTTCCTTTGGCAATGATGCAAAAGGTTACATCATCGGCAAAGGCTTTGTTTCCAATGGGGAAATAAGGTTTGATGATGTTAACCATGTGGAGAATCTCAAGTACAATCTCTTGAGTGTCAGTCAAATGTGTGATAAAGGCCATGTTGCCCTTTTCACCAGCCAGAACTGTCGGATTCTGTCATCCAAAGTTCTGAGTTTGATTGACAAGGTGTTGGATGAATTTACTCTCCTGAAGGCCAACGGGATAGGAAGAGTATATGCCTTAGATCTTTCAAAGAAAATTGATCTAAAAGGCCATCCTTGCCTATTCTCCAAGGCTTCTCCTCAAGAATCTACTCTATGGCATAGAAGGCTGGGTCATGTGAATTTCAAAAACATGAACCAGCTGATACACCATGGTTTAGTAAGAGGGTTGCCTATGAAGGAGTTCAAATATGAACACAACTGCACTGCTTGTTTAAAGGGAAAATAACACAATGCCTCATTCCCTCCAATAGAAGAACCAAAGTCCAATGCTGCTTGCAACTTTTGCACATGGATCTTTTTGGTCCTGTCAGAGTGATGAGCATGGCAAAGAAGAAATACTGTCTGGTAATTGTAGATGATTACTCTAGATTTGTATGGACTTTCTTCTTGCACTCCAAAGATGAAGCTGCAAAAGCTATAATGAACTTTGTGTTATATGTGGAGAAGCAGTATTCCCTTCCAGTCAAGTGTGTGAGGAATGACAATAGCACAGAGTTTATAAATCACACACTTGATGACTTCTATCTGTCAAAGGGAATTAAGAGGCAGTTCAGCATTCCAAGAACTCCTGAACAAAATGGAGTGGTGGAGAGAAAGAACAGGACTCTCCTTAAAGCTTTAAGGTCAATGTTGGCTGACTCAGGATTGCCATTGACCTTTTAGGCTGAAGCTATCTACACAGCTTGCTATGTGCAGAATAGAGTATTAGTGAATCAGAGGTTGATGAAGACTCCTTATGAAATACTTCATCATTTGGCTCCTTTGATTTCCTTTTTTAGAGCCTTTGGGTGTCCTTGTTTCATTCTCAACACAAGCAATCCACTCCAGAAGTTTGAATCAAAGGTGGATGCAGGGTATTTTGTTGGTTATTCATCAACTTGCAAGGCATACAGAGTTTTCAACTGCAGAACAAAGATGGTTGAAGAGACTTTGCATGTGAAGTTTAATGAATCTCCAAAGGACAAGATTCCACACAACCCTGTGGAGTTATTTGATCTGGACATACTGCAATATGTTCCTTATCAACCTCCAGCTGTTGTTCCTGTCAACAGTTCTCCACCTGGTGGTACTGATAATGAAGATGCCAGTACTCACCTTTTCAGGTTTAGTGACAACCTACCTGAGTCAACTAAACCTGATACTCCTGTAGCTTCAGCAGCTCCATCCACAACAAATGCTGATGAGATTTCTCAATCCTCTACTTCATTTGAGTTACCATCTCCTACTTGGTTTCAAGACTCTACATCACCATTGTTGCTGCTGAAGGTCCTACAAACACTTGCACTGATCTTATTGTCTATCAAGAGCTGAAGAATCACCCAATGTCTCAAATCATTGGTGATATCAATGCTGGAGTTTCAACAAGAAGTCAATTGTCCAATTTCTGCTTCTATGCTCTCTTCATCAGTCAGCAAGCGCCAAAGAATTACCATGTTGCACTAAGAGACAATGGATGGGTTGAAGCAATGCAGCTTGAGCTTCTTCAGTTCAAAAAGCAGTAAGTGTGGGAGCTTGTTCCTCTACCCCAAGGTAAGTGTGCAATAGGCATTAAATGGGTGTTTAGGAATAAAACTGATGAAAAGGGCCAAATTGTCAAGAACAAGGCCAGGCTGGTTGTACAAGGGTTTGCATAAGAGGAAGGCATTGATTATGATGAAACCTTTGCCCCTGTAGCCAGACTTGAGGCAATTAGATTGTTCTTAGCTTATGCTGCCTTTCATAATCTTAAGGTTTTTCAAATGGATGTCAAAAGTGCCTTTTTATATTGTAAAATAAAAGAAGAAGTTTATGTGTGTCAACCACCAGGCTTTGAGGATAATAAACATCCTGATTGGGTATAAGCTTGATAAGGCTCTTATGGGTTGAAACAAGCTCCTAGAGCCTGGTATGAAACATTATCTAATTTTCTTCTACAAAATAATTTCACTAGAGGCTCCATTGATAAAACTTTATTCATTAAGAATGTAGGACAGCATAAGCTCCTTGTTCAAATTTATGTTGATGATATAATTGTTGCATCCTCTGATGCACAGTTGTATGATGAATTCACTAAGCTAATGAAGCAAAAGTTTGAAATGAGTGCTATGGGAGAATTACAGTTCTTTCTAGGGTTGCAAATCAAACAAAGGGCTGATGGAATCTTCATTTATCAGTCCAAATATACAAAAGAGTTGTTAAATAAGTTTGATTTACAAAACTGTAAGCCCTGTTCTACTCCCATGAGCAGCACCACACAACTGGATGTTGATCAGAAAGGTAAAGCGGTTGATGAAACCCTTTACAGATGTATGATTGGGTCCTTGATGTACCTTACAGCTTCTAGACCAGACATTATGTTTGCAACATGTGCCTGTGCTAGATTTCAGGCTGCACCTAAAGAATCCCATTTGATTGCAGTCAAAAGGATCTTTAGATATTTGCAAGGTACCCAATCTCTAGGTCTTTGGTATTCTACTAGGCATTCTTGCAAATTAGTTGCTTTCTCTGATAGTGACTATGCAGGATGCAAAGTCACCAGAAAATCCACTTCTGGTGGTTGCCAATTCCTAGGTAATTGTTTAGTTTCTTGGCAGAGTAAGAAACAAACATCAATTGCTACATCCACTGCTGAAGCTGAGTACATTGCTGCTGCAAGTTGTACATCCCAGATACTCTGGCTTCAGAATCAACTCTTGGATTATGGCATTACAGAGACTAAGACTCCATTATTAATGGATAGTGCCTTAGCTCTTTGTATTGTTAAAAATCCAGTCCAGCACTCTAGGACCAAACATATTGAGATTAGACATCATTTTATCAGGGATTGCTATGAAAAAGGTCTGATTGATCCAAAGTTTGTGCCTAGTGCTGATGAGCTTGCAGACATATTTACTAAGCCTTTAGATAGTGCCACATTTCAAAATCTGGTACTAAGGCTTGGTATGCTGCAGCTAGAATAATTTGACTAATACTAATGCTCTCAGCTCACAAGTACTGATGAGCATTAGTATGCAAAAGTCAAAAATACGTACTGATGAGTAAGTTAGTCTTCAGCATTTGTCATAACTACTAAAGACTAAAATGCTTCAAAGTACTGAAGTACATTATTTGGTGAAAACAACTGATGTAGTTACAACTACTGATGTATAATTTTCAAACAAATAAGTACTGATGAACAAATTTTGTTCACAAGTACTGATGTGTCATCTTACACATAAGTACTGAAGACAAAATTTATTCACAAGCTCCGAAGAATATTTTATTTCAAGTCATGAACATTTGTTCACAAGAGCTGAGGAATAAATATTCACAAGAGCTGAAGGCCAATGAAACATCTGAAAGTCAGCCAAAGAGCTGATGAGTAAATGTTGAGGTTAGCATGAAACAACTGAATTGACAACAACAGTTGATGAGTAAATTTTACTCTTTAGCTGATTTCAACATCTGCTGTTTCATATCCAAACAACTGAAGGACAAAACTATGTCTTCAGTAGTTTTACAACTACTGATGACAAACACCAAGTCCTCAGTTGTTTACAACAACTGAAGACAAAACCATGTTTTCAGTAGTTTACAACTACTGATGTCAGTAGTTTACAACTACTGATGACTAATACCAAGTCTTCAGTTGTTTACAAATCTGAAGATGAAAAACATGTCTTCAGTAGTTTATAACTACTGATGACTAACAACAAGTCTTCAGTCGTTTGCAACATCTGAAGGACAAAACCACGGTCTCAGTAGTTTCAACTACTGATGACTAACACCAAGTCCTCAGATGTTATAACCTCTGAAGGTTAAAACCATGTCATCAGTCGTTTCAACAACTGATGATTAACACCAAAACCTTCAGTCGTTTCCTTTCAGTTGTTTCATAACCCCTATAAATACCCAACCCTACCTTCAAAGTTTTTCATTCTCTCTAACCTAATATTTCAAAAACTCTGAAACCTCTCTCCCACCATTAATGGCGACCATGCAGCTTAAACCTCGACACAACTGTGTCGCCTACCTTACTAAATCCCCATTTCGGACCAAGTTCGATAAAGCTATTGATCTCATGGTCGATTCCCCTTTCCAAACGGCCTTTCTCCTCAATCCCACAATATATGCCGATTCCCTTACCCAGTTTTGGACGAATGTCACCCTTACTGGAGAGAACGACGCCGAGGTCTCTCTCCAGTCATTCGTCAATAACCAGAAGGTGGTTATCAATCTAGCAATCATCCGCCAAACCCTAAAATTGGATGATGCCACCTTCCCAATCGAATATCCAAAAGGCACCACTGATCTTTCCTTTGCACACCATGACTATCAGGGTGACCTTCATGCCTCTACCCTGCTCAAGAAACATTTCCATGATGCCCAACGCCTTATATTCCACATGGTGAATGTTTGCTTAGCCCCAAAGACCTCCTCATGGGATCAAATGTCCACTAGGTGGTAGCAGGTATTATTCTCTATCCTTGAGAAACAAAACATAAATTTTTCTGAAATAATCTTTTTGGAACTTAAGGATATGGCCACAAAACCTTTTGCTAACCGTTAGATACTATATCCACGGTTCATAATGGCCATAATAGAGAACCAGCTACAAGCTGAGGGACTGGTTGGCCTTGGAGTCCCTGCCATGGCTGTATTGCCTGAGGTATACTCCAGGCACAACACTACCAAACGTTGAAAAAGGCTGCCAAGCTGCGAAAACCCACGCAGCTAGAACCCACAGCCTCCACCTCAAAATCCAAAGTCCCCACCAAACCCAAACAAAAGAAACCCAAAAAGGCTACTCAGGGAGATGAGTCCCCTGAGGATGCCCCTGCACAACAAAGGCAGGAAGTAATTGCTGGCACGATTCTCCCAGCAATTACCATGACTCCACCAACCACAACCGCACAGGCATCCTCTCTACAGGAGCCTGATGCAACCATTTCTGGGGCTGCCACACATCTGGAACCTTTCTCACTTGAGGAGGTTGCCATTGAAAAGCACACATCTCCCCATGTGCATACTGCTTCTACCCCATCTCCCACTAACCGCCCCTCAAAGCCTACATTAATAATTGCAAAAGTGTTGACTCATCTTAACACTCCACCCTCTCCCCAGGAACCAATCACAACTGGGAAAACTCCAACCACAGAGAGGGTGGATACAAGTGTTGATGGGAGCCCACAACACAGAGAATCACATGTCTCATCTCCAAGTGTGGCAAAGGAGATAGGACAATCTGGTGAGGCTGCCACTTCTCCTGCTTCAGCACATGAACAGGATGAAGCTGGTAACATAGCTAAGACCTCACCAGAGGCAACTGCCGATGATGGATCCAATCCGGAGGCAGGAAGTCCCCAGTACCAAGAACAAGGGGCACATGTGATCACTGAGCCACACTCAGCACATGTACATCCTGATTCAATCAGGAGGTCAGGTGATTCAGCAACAGCTGATGATGACCTGGGCTTTTTTATGATGTTCTGGCCCAGAACACTATTCTTGAGGAGGAGGTAAGTAGATTAAAAGATCTACTTACCCAACTCTCTCAAGAATCAAGTCCATCTGCCACCATAAACCCACAGATGGCACCTTCACCTGAAGGTCTCACATACACTCAGCCACTCCCACAAACTCAGCTACTGCCCCTTCTTCTGGCACTAGTTCTCAGGGACAGATCCCCCCAGCAATTAGCTGCTATCTTTCAAAATTCCTTGCCTCTCATCACACCCATTATCACAGATATTATGATCAAAACCCTTGATGAGAGGCTTCCCTCTACTATACAGCCAGTGGTGGAAGCTGTTGTGCTGAAGAAGCTTTCTGAGAGTCAACCCCTTGCAACCAATGCAACCAAAAAGGGGGAGACTTAGTGAAAGCCAAGAGGAAGAGAGTGGAGGAGGAAGTGGAAGAGAAAGAAGTTGAGGATGAGGTAGTACATGAGAGGGAGTTGGTGGTGGAGACTGAGAGGGAGAAGGAGAAGGAGAGTGCTGAATTGGAGAAAGTGACTGAAAGTCAAAAAGACTTTCATGTCACATACAAGAAGAAGAAGGGAGAGAAGGAGAAGAAGGGAGAGAAGGAGAGAAGGGAGAAGAGAAAGATCTAGATGTTCTTGTCAAGGAGGCTGATGCTGAACATAGCAGGTCAATGGATAACATCATTGATCAGTTGTTCAGGCAAGGCTTTGACACTAACACTGCTAGCTAGATCAGGAGATAAGGAAGTTGGAGGTGAAAGAGATAGAATACCGATGGTCTTGTTATAGCCAAGAGGAAAAAGAGAGACTTGAGGCTATGACAAGATTCATTTCGAAGTACTAGGGAGATCAGTCCTGGAGATCAGATCATGGCCCAGGGACAGCATCTTGGCAATAGCCACCAAGATCTGTTCGTCTGAGGTATTCACTAAGGGACTGATCATAGAAGCCCTTATGAAGCGGTGCTGGGAACAGGAATGAGTTAGCCAAACAAACCAAATCCTCTCTCACATCTAAATTGCTAGGTCAGCCTGCCCAATTTCCCACACCAAAAACCAAACCACCACCCACAAAACCAACCCCTTCACCATCAAAACCCATAGCCGATGATGCAACCTTGAAGAGGAAGAGAAGGGTGCTGAGGCTAGAAGAAGAAGAAGAAGAGGATGATGAGGAAGAAGATAGGCTGCCTCTCTCTGCAGTTTTATCTTTGCCTAAAGCCAAACCTTTATCCATCACTCCCACTCCTGCCTCACAGATGGAAGCTGTGAAGGTTAAACTTGAAGAAGAACAGCAGCATAAGCTATATGATGAAGAGCTGTTGAGAAGAGTAGATAAAGCTTATGCTGCTTCCTTATCAATTATTAATATGAGGAAACAAGCTCTGAGATTATTCACTTTAAGGCATATATTTCAATTTCAAAAGGACAAAGTGAGTATTTGGCCTGATCCTAGGGTGTCTCATAGGATCATGAAGAAAGACATTCCACTGAGATACAATGGCCAAGTAAAAAGGATTGTAGATGAAGTGATCTCTTGGCCATTGTAGTATCACCCTGGGAGATCATAGAAGATTTCAAGAAAACCTATCAGGCTAGCCTCCCACCACAAAAGATGTTGGAGAATAGGGTGGTTAAAAAGGGGTTAGTCTACAAGAGGTTTGAGAGTCTTAGGAGAAATAAGCTCCAGTTGTTCTTAGAGGGTAATCACCCTGATGAGCTCGCCCATAGGGCTATAACAACTGTGGAGCTTAAAAATGGTAAACAGGCCAAATACATCTCAGAGCTCTATGGACCTGAAGGATTCTTTGAAGGTGAGGCAGAAGTTCTTACCATGGAGGAACAAGTAATGTTTTTAGAAGCCTACACCAGAGAATCCTACAGGCTCATAGTTGGGAAGTAGGTCTCATGGATGGGACAACAACTCTGTGTCCAGTTTCCCAAAACAGAGTTCCCATCCATACTATGCCAATCAGATCCTTGAGACCTCTTCCCAGGCCAGTGCTTATATGGGTCAACTTCTGAGCTGATCCAGAAGGAAATAGACCAATCATTCTGCCACAATAAGTGGGACCAATAATAAGCTTAGAGGTTTTGGCTGCATTGGTTCAGGGGGAGTTTGTTGGACTAAAAGAACCAATGAGCCAGATCAAAAAAACCTCTAAGTCCCACAAGACATCACAACAACTGCTGAAAGCTTCATTAGCTATTTGACAAAGTCTGAAGACCTCAACAGCTGAAGATCAAAGTACTGAAGATCAATAACTGAAGTACAAGTACTGAAGACTCAAGTGCTGAAGACTCAAATACTGAAGACTCAAGTACTGAAGACTCAAGTACTGAAGACTATCAGCTAAAGATCAAAGTACTGAAGATCATAGCTGAAGCACAAAGACTGAAGACAAAGACTGAATACATCAGCTGATGACAACTGCTGAAGTCATCAGCTGATGAATCATCTGAAGTTAAAGTCTGAAGAACAAGTGCTGAAGCTTCAGAGTTGTCACAACAGCTGAAGAAGTGTCTTTAGTTATTGTGATGGTTTACCTTTCAGTCTTTTTTATCAGTAGTTTTATTTTCTGTTTTAGTAGTTTGTAAACGACTGAAGAGTTTGTTCTTTAGTCGTTGTAGTTTTCAGTAGTTTCTTTTCAGTTGTTGTAATAAGTTTAACACTTAGAATTTTGTAAGAAGATGTCAGCTGTTTGACATCTTCAGTAGTTTAGTTAGTTTCAGTAGTTTGTTAGAATAACGATTTGATGTCACTATCAAGTGACATCAGCTGATGTCATTCTTCCTATAAAAGGAAGATGACCTAATTGTAATCCTTGCTGAAGCGTGTGATCTAATATAAAACACCTTTTTGCAGAATTCCTCTCTCTCTATAACCTACTGTTCATTGATATATCTCGTGTGTTCTTAGTATAATTTGCTTAATTCTTGTACTAAATCCGCTGCGAATACAACCTAATTGATCAAACTAGAGGCTGAGATCCTATCACCTAGTATGCATCCTAGATGAAGGTTCTTAGGTTATAGCCTACGTCGAGTGATTTACCTAATTCTCTATAACCAATGGCTCTGATACTAATCTGTCACACCCCGCTTATAGCGGAAACACAAGGATGAACGGACGGGATAGTCATAACACATTGTTAATCAGTAGAGATGCAATAAATGATAAAAGTCAATGTGTCATGACGTCACCTGACACAAATGGAGACTTGTGTCGTAGTTAGTCAATTCCACGACAAACATAGTCATACAAACAATTAAGTATAAATCCACAACTTGGAAAACAAGTGAGCATAATGCTGATAAACAAATAAAAGTCAGTACAATTGTTAAAGTCATCCAATGAATTTAAATAATGCATATCTAAGGTCACTGGTAAGACAGCATCCCTAGCTATCCTCAATGATTGTTACCGGAAAAGATATGCTCAAAAGGTCAACATATGTTGGTGAGTTCGCAGGTTTAAATAGTAAACAAAACTTGATGATGTGTAAAAGTTTGGTAGGACATGAGTGCATATAGTTATAAGCAAGTACTATCACATGTAAACATGAGCATCACAACTAAACCTACGAAGTACACACAGAATTTGTCAGAACATATTCACCCTAGGGTCCGTACCTTGCCACTGTCAGTCCCAACTAGTATACCAACAAACAAGGGTGGGGTGTCAGCGTAATAGTACTATCAATACCTGTCCGTCGACTCCAACACCGGAGTTAAATACTTGTGAATAAAGAACCACACAGACAACTCATGCATGTACAAGATAAATACTTACAAAACAGTAAACACAATAGTCCCAAATATTGAATAAGTTCACAGCATAAAAAGGGTGAGCATACTTTTCCCCCTAGTTTATAAATATTTAGAAAGAAACGGGGCCGCGAAACTCACCTTGAGAGATTAGAAAACAAGGCAAACAAAAAGCTTCCAAAAGGTGTGAGCGACGTGTGATTAAACGCCTATAATTAATTGCAAGTTAAATTGTAAAACACGTTTAAGAACAATAGGTAAGTTTGATCGGTTTCGGATCGGTTAGGGTCTGACACGACATGCCCAAAGGCATATATATATATATATATATACATAATATATATATATATATCTTTATTATACTTATTATATAATTAGTTGAGTATACCATCATTATAAATCTATGTAATTATTATTAATATATATATATATGTATATATATATATATATTTGACATGTACTCACTTGCCCTAATCTATATTTCTTTATTTGTATAATTACGAAACATATATATATATATATATATATATATATATATATATATATTCTTTTACGTACAAGACACACACTCGTACATAGTATATAATACGCACATCTATCCATATATCTATCCACACGACACAACATATACATACTTATACATGCTCACGGAATGTACTTACATACATACTACGACACGACTTGACACACAAGGATTTGTCTATATACTCCAACCCATGAGAGCTCAACTATATACGTACATCTTATTACATTTTTATATTAACACTATTATACCCAATATATGATATACATACATTCCAACACCTTACACACACCAATACACACTACATTCACACCTATATAGTATGTATACTAGGTGCATATATACATGCCATATCTTACATATATACACGTCAAACACACACGACAAGCACACACACAGCAGCCGAAAGCTGCTGTGTTTGGTCCTCCCAACTCACACACAATACACACTACATTCACACATATGTATCATATATACTAGCTGCATAGATACATGCTATACTTACATATATATATATATATATATATACATAACAAGCACACACAACAAGCACACACATTTACATGTATATATATACATGGCTGCATATATACACATGCAACGCTTTCGACACATACATACGCATATACACACACATTGCAAAACATACATATACATACACCGAAATACACATATATACACATCCACGCAACACATATATACGGGAAAACACAACCATATATATATATATGTATATATACGCAGGTACACATACATATGCATATATACACACACATTGCAAAACATACATATACATACCCGAAATACAAATATATATACACAACAGCCTTCGGCTGCTGTGTTCCCTTCGGGCGCACACACTACGTACACACTCACATCGCATATATACGAACGAGAAACATACATGAATGTATATACACACTCACACACATACGAACGACTACAAAGCAATCCCGATACAACCGAACCGGTCCAACCACCGCGGAATGAGACGAAACAAGGTGCGTTACAATCGGTTACTTGCGAGATAACCCAACGGCGAGACGACGGCAACTGATGGCGACTAACGGCGATGAAATGAGGTTGTTTCGGTGGTGTTGCGGTGGTGCAAGGGTGACAGCCGTAGGGTTTGGGTCGAATGGGGGGGGTCGGCCAATGGTTGTGTTCGTAGTTTTGTTTTTTGATAATTTATAACTAGGACCCTACACTTTCAGTTAATTACTCCCTCAAGTTTAATTAAATTACGATTTAAACCTTCTACTTTAATTATAATAATAATAACAATATTAATAATAGTATTAGTAATAATAATAATGCTAATTGTCCTAATAATAATACTAATAATAATTTAATAATAGTAATAATAATAATAATAAACATTATTAAAAGTTAAACGATAAGAGAATAATGAATAAAATTCATTACACTATTAATGGTAAATTTTATCATTTATTATTTATGTAATGTTAGAGTAAATGCGCAGACAAACAATATAACAATTTTGAGTTCGGAATGAATTAATTTCGTGACAAAAATAAGTATACTAAGAGAGTTAATGAGTGTCACGTTAATTGACGGACCTGTCGGTGACGGATGTCACAACAGAACTCCTTAATCACCAACTTCTTCAGTTCACTCCACCTGTCATCCCAATCGCCCTGCTACCCTCGGCCCTCGGCCTGGACGATGTTGTCCCACCAGCATAAGGCCGAATCCACTAATTAGTGGGTAGCAAACTTCACCTTCTGATCTTCTCAACACTCGCTGATATCAAGTACCGCCTCCATCCGCGTCACCCATCGGTGAGCAGCAGTAACACTGCCATTCCCGTCAAACATTAGGGGCTTACATCTTTGAAATTCCCTGTAGTTACAGCCCCGTGCAGTTTCCTGCATAGTTTCCTCCTCATCATCCTCCTTGGAGGCAACCGTCTCAACCTCGAGCTGCTCCCTTTCTCCTCTCTCGTCATTCCCTCCCTCAGCAGTCTTCTTC
The DNA here is from genome assembly GCA_024085815.1 of Flaveria linearis. Classification (NCBI taxonomy): domain Eukaryota; kingdom Viridiplantae; phylum Streptophyta; class Magnoliopsida; order Asterales; family Asteraceae; genus Flaveria; species Flaveria linearis. Next base: position 26,094,320 of record CM044015.1, read on the forward strand.
TTTTCCTTCTTCTCATCCTCCCTCATAGCTCTAATAAGTTCAGTCACTACAGACAGTAGAATTGTCTGCATGACCTCATGAACCTCCTCAATCACTGCCTCTTTCATGGAGGTCCTCAAATTAGCACTCTCATCACCACCCTCATGATGATGAATGTCAGGCTCTCCAGGTGTCGTTTTGGCAATCCTAGCCCTGTTCCTCGTGACACGCAGTCCAGCACTACGTCCACCATGCACTCCACCTCGTAAGGCTTCGGATGATCTACCTCCAGCCATCTGTAACACTATAAGATTCAAATCATTCCTGGTAATAGCTCAGATTATGTTAAGTATAGTAAGCCCCTAATTACAGTGGCCAGTAGTGATTAGCCACTTACTTTACTCTTCATTCCTGACTATATCAGTATTCCAATCTACTACGAGCACATAAGTCAAATAACATACGCAAATAATACTGGTTAACTTTAAGAAAATTACCTGATGGCACGTAGCTAATTGGGCCAGCATCCTTCCACTCGTCCCATTTTCAGTTTAGGTTTTTGAATATATTTTACCCAATTCTCTTAAACTTTGGCTTGATACCAACTTGTAAGGCCCCTTTCCTAGGACGCTTATAGTTGGATATTCATCGCACATAATATTTAAAACCTATAAAGATTCATAGAATATCATAAAAACATTACAATGGAATAATTTAATAAAAACCACTTCATGCATTAATAATTACTTTTGCCAAGTAATACATTGTTGTTAAGTTACAAAATAACGTTTAGTTACATTACAAGACAAAAATAACAATTATGCATAAGATGAATGCCAGTCTCTTATTTGCCAAGTAGCTTCACCCTCGTGCCATCCCCAGTAAAGAATTACCTATCAACTGAAAATGTATAAAAGTCAGCGTTGTTGAGTGAGTTCTAGTTTATAAATAAAATACTCTTCGTTCGTTTAAAACATTTTTTTTACATTCATTCATACTCATTCATCGTACATACACTTAGATAATATCATTATTATCTTTCGTTATCTTACTTATTCGTTCGTTTTGCAGTTTTCGTACTTTTATTTATTACCTTTCACTTCTATCCAGATCCTGTCATATGCCATACCCCATCTTCGGGCATAAAGCCACCTCAGCCTCGGGGTTTAGCGATAAGGATCCGTTTTGCACGTATGGAGCAATCACCAAAACTAGCTCCCCCTGTGTGTGAACCCTCATAGTTAGCCAAGATCACACGCTATATAACACACAGTTGAGCTAACAACTCTCAAGGAGTTGTGAACCTCCTTACATTTTGCTTACAGGACTTTCATTAATTCGTTATGTTTCACTTCTCATTATCTTTAATCTTTCGCTTCATTTACGATAATACTTTATGTATACTAGCATTAACACAGTATGTAAAGTCACATAATAATATGTAATATGGAAAATGCATAACAGGATTCAAACATGCTTAACACCGACAAACATACCTACCAAAACATCCTGGGTCTTAGTCTCTAAATTTCATTTTCGCAAAAACTTTAGAAAATTTTTAAGGCATTAGGCGCATAGGCACTATGTAGGCTCACGGACACCATGCGGGCGCATGGGTACTTGGGTGCATGGGAACACTTAGGCGTATGAGGAAACTGTCACACCCTCAATTTCCACAAATGGGGTTTTACCGTTAGGCGTGTGACAAACCAGGATCTCAGACACGGTCATATCAAACGACACTACTTGAATTTTTAAAAATAAACATTTGACTTCAATCAGAGGAACATAAACGAAATAAACATTAGTGCGGAAGCGTATACACGAAATGTAAACCAATACATGAAAGTTACAAGTGCCAAATCAAAACAAAATGTTCAATGCAAGAAATTTAGATTGATGATGCATGTCCTGAGTGCGTTCCTGAAGCGTTGCATCATGAGCCTATGCGTTCCTGTGATGTCAACATAAAGTTGGTGAGTTCACACATTTAATTTCAGATAAAATGTTGGTAACTGTTCAAATGATAAAGTAATTAAAGCATATCGATAGGTAGCTAGCCTATAGTCAAGTTACTTAGCGTTTCGAACCGAAGTTGACTGTTTGCGTGTCCCATATGTTTGTTGTCTTCCCGTCATGTCTCACCAGATAGTGACAAATGTTATGTCAATAATGCACCCGTTTGACCTCCAATCAAGCTAGCGCGACTAGCCCCGGGCGGGGTTTGTCAAACCCAGTAGTACTACTCAGAATTACCTCGCTACACATTACTAACGGTTCGAGAATGTAAGGACGTTGTGTGTGTTTGCACTAACGTAACAGGTGATATCAATAATACTAAAACCATTTATGTAAATTTGTTTGCATGTTTTCTCCCCCAAAAAGGAAAGAAAGTAAAATAGGGGCCGTGAAGACTCACAGATTATGTAGTAAGTATGTAGGATGGAAGCCTCCCAAGTGTTGTTTACAATGAACGGTCAAACACCTATTGACAGTTATGTTAAGCGTTAATGATGTGTCTAGTGTTATTAGTAATGTTTAGTCGGGTCGGGTCGTATCGGTTCGGTAGTGGGCAGCACACACAAGCAAGCATGCACATATCAGACCTTATATAGATCCCAAATGGGTTGTCGATAATTATAAACGGTTAGGTTATTTTAGATTGAAAAAGTATGGGCCTGTTAATAGCGTTGACTTTAATCTTTGTGGTCACGCAATGACACTTTATTGATGTTACCTTTGGTCCTCGCACTTAGTCACCAAGTTCCCGAATTTGTTTCGGTTGATAACGACGTAAATGGGCGAGTTATATTAATTAAGAGGATTCCTTAAGTAATCCCGTTTATCCGAATTCCTCTACAAACACCATTTTGTAAAAGGAAAATGGGGTCATTCATGACGTTAGTATTATATAACATAATATATTAATGATGACGGTGGCGATGCTTGTAAACGTTTTAGGTGATAACAATGCAAACAATGATAACGACAACAATCGGAATGGTGTTAACCTGAAATTACGGTGTGTCACAGAAACTTGGGCGCATGGGAACTATTCAGGCGTATAAGCACTATGCGGGCGCATGGACAGTTGGGCGCATGAGCATACTCAGGCGTATAAGCTAAGTGTTAGGCGCATGGGCTTACTTAGGCGCACGGGCAGTGGGTGCATGGGCACTAGGCACATGAACACTTAGGCGTATTAGGAAACCTGGGCGCATGGGCACTATATCAGTTCATTCTCACTTTAAATCTAGTCCCTATATTAACACTCAAATTTACCATTGACCCATTCCTAACATACTAAACACATAACCAAGCATATACATATGAGTCCCAAATAAATCATACCAAAACTTTCACCCACCCGTAGTACACAAGGTATAAACCCACGGTATAACATACTTGTAAATTATAAAAAGTTGGTTACATACATTTCTGCCCTAAAATAAGTTTAAGACATAAAAATAGGGATCTAGAACTCATCTCTTGCAGCCTTTAAGCACAACTCCTTCAAATTCGAGCCTAACAAATGTGCTAACACCTAATTCATGCCAAAAGCACACCACCGAACACACATACATATAAGGCTCGGTCACTAGGCTAAAAACTCAGTTGAAACTTAGAAAAATACAAGAAAAACTTACCTTTAGCAATTCTTCTTCTTCTTCTCACCAAAAACTGATGGAAATCTACTCTCTCTCTCTCTCTCTGTGTGTGGAATGTCGAAAGCAGTTGGATGGAATAGAGACGTGGGTGGCCATGCCCACTTTAAACATAATAATAATATAGTTTTTTTTCCTTTTTACACTTTAGCCCCCCCACTTGTGTAAATTCTCCTTTCTTTCTTTATTATTTTTTTTCTTTCCTTTTATTAATTTTCCAGGTATTACATGTATCTCATCTGAGAAAGTGTCTAGCTGATAAAGATATGATTGTACCACTGGAGGATATTGAAGTGGATGAATGACTTAATTACGTAGAGTAACCAGTTGCAATCATTGACTGAAAAGATAAAAGGTTATAGAATAAAGTAGTTCCACTGGTACGAGTATCGTGGAGGCACATGAAGGGATCCGAGTCTACATGGGAGACTGAGGAAGAGATGAGACAGCATTATCCATAAATGTTCGAGTAGTGACAGGTTTCGGGGACGAAACCTATATAAGGGGGTGGACTTGTAACACCTGGAAATTTACCAAAGTGAAGAAAACAGAAGTATAAAGAAGGAAAAGTAAAATAACCCAAGTCAAAAGGGTTAAACTTGTGCAAGAGGGAAACTTTAATATTATTATATTTAAAAAGGTGGACATGGCCGCCCACTACCCTGCTCCACCGATTGCTTCGATTCTTTTAGAGAGAGACCAACAGAGTTTCATCGTTTTTTAGAGAGAAGAAGAAGATCGGATGAAAGGTGAGTTTTTCGTGTGTTTTACTCGGTTTCAACCGAGTTGTCAGCTTTGGACCGAGCCTTATGTGCTCGGTTGTGTGTTTTTGGTATGTTTAGGTGTTTGAACTCCACGTGCTCTTGAGTTTGAAGAAGTCTTACTCGAAAGCTGTCAAAGGTGAGTTCTAGATCCCCACTTTTCTGTTTTGATTTGTTTTTTTGGGCTGGAATGCATACAAACTACTATTTTACAAACTATAGTGTGTTGGGACCGTATATTTAACTTCGTTATACGTGTGGGTGTGTGTGTTTGTGAATGTTTTGACTAGGTGTGTAGTTGTATACTTGTTTTAAGAGCTTAGTATGCTAGATTTGGGCTAAGAATACATTAGAATGTTGAATGGGGACTAAAATTGGTATTAACTAGAACTGGTAAGCTGCCCATGCGCCCAACTACCCATGCACCTAAGTGCTCATGCGCCTAAGTGCCCATGCGCCTAAGTGCCCATGCGCCTAAGTGCCCATGCGCCTAAGTGCCCATGCGCCTAAGTGCCCATGCGCCTAAGTGCCCATGCGCATAAGTGCCCATGTGCCTAAGTGCCCATGCGTCTAAGTGTCTATGCGTCCAACTGCCCATGCGCCTGAAATTGCCCATGCGCCTGAAATTGCCTATGCGCCTAAGTGTTCAAGCACCTAACATAGTGCTCATGCGCCTGGAACTGCCCGTGCGCCTGAAATTTGCCCATGCGCCCAACTGTTCATGCGCCTACATAGTTCTCATGTGCCTACATAGTGTTCATGTGCCTATATAGTGTTCATGCGCCTACATAGTCCTCATGCGTCTAAATTGACTTAGGATTTTTCTGAAATCTTGGGAAAAAGAAATTTATGATTAAGCTCTAGGATGTTTTAGGGATTATGTTTGTTCATGTTATGCATGTTTGTGGTCTGTTATTGATATTTCTTATTACGTATTATTAGGTGACTTTACGTGGTGTGTTAATGCTCTTGTACGTAAAGTATTATCGTAAAGAAGTGAAAGAATTAAGATAATGAAAAGTAGAACATAATGAATGAAAGTCTAGAAAGCAAATTTAAAGAGGATCACAACCCATTGATGAGTTGTTAGCTCAACTGTGTGTAATGTAACGTGCGATCTTGGCTAACCCATGAGGGTACACACAAGGGTCAGTCTTTGTGGATGATCCATAAGTGTGAAATGGGATCTTGGTCGCTTAACCCCAAGACTGAGGTAGCTTCGTGCCTAACGATTGGGCATAACTTATGACAGGATCTAGATAGAAATGAAAGATAATGAAAAAGTATGAAACAAACGAATATGTGCAATAATATAAGATAATAATGATATTATCTTGATGTATGTATGATGAATGACCATGTACAAAAGTAAAGAAAGTGTTTCAAAACAAAAGGAAAGTGTTTTATTTATAAAAATAGAACTCACTTAGCAACGCTGATTATTTTTATGCATATTCAGTTGGCAAGTAACTTGCTGCTGAGGATGGCATGAGGGTGATGCTACTTGGCGGGCAAAGACTGTCATCCATTTCATGCATGATAATGTTGTTGTTTTGTAATACAACTGAATATTCTTTCGTAACCCTTGTAAAACAATGATGTATTATTTGTCAACATCAGTTATTAATGCATGAATAGTTTTTGATAAATTAATCCGCTGCAATGTTTTTATAAAATTTATTGTGTTTTATTATAAATAAGGCTGTGATTGACCAACCGTGAGGTTCTTGGGAATGGGGTCTTACATATTATAAGATGTACATAGTTCTACTATTGTAAAGTAACATTTTATAAAAATAGCACTACATGATGTTAGTACAACACTTCATAATATAAATAAAACACTTAAAGAAAGTAGCACTTCAATACAGTTTTTAATTAATAACAATGTTTTGAATATAAAAAACAAAACATAAGAAAAAGTGTTTCAAAATAATAATTTGTAAAAAAGTTTACAACAATGTGGAATATAACAATGTTATTATGCATGTTACATAGTAATATTATGGTACTTAATGTAAATACTAAATGACATGTAAAATATAGCACCTGAGAAGACAGTATTAAAAATAACACATGATGCTACTTTACATACTATATAGAATGTTGCTTATAAATATTTTACTGAGTGCTACTTATACATAGTACGCGTTACTTTTAGTGATGCTATCATAACTCAACTCTATATTTCGTTTGTTCAATTCTATTGGTTGATTTGAATAATATCAAAACATAATATAAAGTATCCACTATTTTTATTTTAGTATAATAATAAAAAAACATTAAAAATAACTAACGTTCGGTGAATGACCATCATCTTCATCTTCCAGATGATGCATGTTTTGAGATAGATTTAGAGGATAGAAATGAGTAAAATAACATAAAAATAAAACCTTTTCACAAACTTGAAATCAAAAACTTGTTGAGGGAGAATAGCAAGAACAAAGAACCCAAAGCCCTCATGAAACCCTAGCCACTCGAATCAGTGTCCGACAACAGCTTTGCTGCGATCGTAGACAAACATGGATGGGTCTCCGCCACCGCTCCCTTGGACTCTCGGGCACCCTCTTTCTCTCTCTCTCTCTCTCTCTCTCTTTTTTCTTATTAGTTGTACTTCAATGCTTTATCCAAGTACTCATTCCTTGACTGTCGGTTTAAAATGCTACGATGGAAAATATTCAATTTACTATTCATTTTCATGTTCTTTAATTATAGAGTAATGTTTGGTAATAAAAAAGACATTTTATCATGCTACCATAAAGAGATATATTGATTCATTTTAGAATGTGAAGATTATTAAACATTATAAGCATTCGATCTAGATGTTTTTTTTATTTGGATTGTAGAAGATGAGTATATGAAATAATTTTTTTGTCATAAACGTACAAATCAGTATTGATTGCTAGCATAAAGTAGGAATTAGCATAACAAATTACTATATGGATTTTTAAATATACCATTGGTAAATAGTGATCATTCAATACGCATGTCATTTTTATTGGTTCTTATAATTTTTAGAAAAGAAAGAGTTTATGTAGGTTATGTGTGTATATGTATGTGTGAATATATATATATATATATACATATATATACATATATATATATATACACATATATATATACACATATATATAAACAAACAAACAAACATACCCAGTGTATCCCGCTGGAGAGCAGGGTCTGGGAGGGGTATATGGTGGCAAGTCTTTCCTCTATCTAGAAAGATAGAGAGACCGCTTCCGAAGAGACCCCCGACTCGTTAACAGAGGCAATAACAATAACAATCATAATACAAAGCATACAACACAAAGATATATATCACATAAAGAATTAGATAACGCGCTCATAAAAAAACGGCATGTAACACCCAAAAAGGGTAGATGAGGTAAACTACACCTAGCGAGTGTGGTCCGGCCATATATCACCGTATACCCTTCCCACCCACAAAACCCCCTAAAAGTCCTTAATTTTAATTCTACGCCTCCACTCACTTCTATCCTTGATCATGTTCTCAGAAAGATGCAAGTCTATCATATCCCTCCTAATAACCTCGTCCCAAGTCAACCTAGGCCTACCTCTACTCCTCCTACCCTCTAAACTGATGTTCTCTACTGCTCGAACAGGTGTTGCCATCGTTCTCCTCTTCACGTACCCAAACCATCTTAATCTTCCCTCTCTTATTTTTTCTGTGATACAAGCCACCTCTAGCCTCTGGCGAAAGACGTCGTTTCTTATCCGATCCAATCTTGTGTGTCCACACATCCACCTCAGCATTCGTATTTCTGTGACCTCTATTTGTCTCTCGTGCGATTTCTTTATGGCCCAACAGTCTGTGCCGTATAACATAGCTGGACGTACTGCCACTCTGTATAGTTTTCCCTTTAGTTTGGCTGGGAACCTTTTATCACACAAAATCCCTGATGCTGCTCTCCACTTGCACCATCCTGATTGTACACGGTGTGCTACATCGCAGTGTATCTCTCCATCTTCCTATACGTACGAGCCAAGGTATTTGAACCTAGACGTCCGAGGGACCGCCATGCCCTGGATACTGATTTGGGTGTCCTCTTCGGCCTCACCACTAAAGTTACAATGCATGTATTCTGTCTTAGAGCGACTTATCCTTAAGCCCATGCGTTCTAGTGCTGCTCTCCACTGTTCTAATCTCTCGTTAAGCACCCTCTTAGATTCTGATATTAAGACAATATCGTCCGCAAACAGTATACACCATGGGACCGACTCTTGTATAGACTTGGTCATCTCGTCCAACACTACTGTGAAGAGGAATGGGCTCAATGCCGATCCTTAGTGGAGTCCTACTTCCACCGGGAAGTAGTCTGTGTCTCCGACAGGTGCTCGTACACACGTTTTTGCCCCGTCATACATATCCTTTATTATTTTGATATACCTCTCTGGTACCTTTCTAAGTCGTAGACTTTCCCAGATGAGTTTCCACGGCACACTGTCATAGGCTTTTTCTAGGTCGATGAATACCATATGTAGGTCTCTTTTCTTTTCTCTATATTTTTCCATTATCCTCCTTATGACGTGTATAGCTTCTGTTGTAGAGCGTCCTGGCATAAATCCAAATTGGTTTACCGCTATCTGAGTTTCTCGTCTAATTCTCGTGTCAACAATTCTTTCCCATAGCTTCATCGTGTGACTCAATAGCTTTATTCCCCTGTAATTTGCGCAACATTGGACATCTCCTTTTTTCTTATATATGGGGACTATGACACTACTTCTCCACTGCTCTGGCATCTTTCCTGTCTTAAAGATAGTGTTGAATAAGTCCGTTAGCCATTGTAGGCCCTCATCTCCAAGGCACTTCCACACTTCAATCGGAATGTTGTCTGGCCCCACCGCCTTAGCCCTTCCCATTTTCTTCAAAGCTCTCTTAACTTCATCGACTGTGATGCTTCTACAATAACACTTGTTTTGTTGCATCGTTTGATTTGCTTCATCGATCTCCGTTTGTTGATTACTGTTCGTTATGTTGAAAAGGTTATCGAAGTAAGTTTTCCATCTCCCCTTGATGTCTTTCTCCTTCACCAAGACCTTTCCATCCGCGGCCTTTATAAACTTCACCAATCTCAAGTCTTGTCTACTACGTTCCCTTGCCTTGGCAATCTTAAACATGTCATGTTCACCCTCTTTCGTCTCTAATCGCTTATACATCCTCTCATATATATGTATATATATACACACACATATATATATACATATATATACACATATATATATGTATATATATACATATATATATACATATATATATGTATATATATACATATATATACATATATAAATATATGTATATATATACACATATATATATACATATATATATATATTGATTCATTTTAGAATGTGAAGATTATTAAACATTAAATATTATAAGCATTCGATCTAGATGTTTTTTATGTATATATATACATATATATATACATATATATATATATATACTATATATATAAGCAAATGAGAAGGACAAAATGGTCATTTGACCAAAATCTCTTAAAATTAAGAGTTGTACAACTGTTAAAGCTTAGTGTACCATATCTAAAGCATAGAATTCAAATCACATGCCCAAAAAACCCCCAAATTGTTGGCGCTCACACCACAATTTCTCATCGTTTATCGCTCAAAACCCTCACTCCGATCACCCGCCTCTCTGTTTCTCCGGCAATCGATCTCGCCGTCAAGCTATCGTTTTCGTCACTCTTCAAGTTTCTCTATGAATATTCATCTTAACGGCGGTAACTTTTAAGCAGATCTTATTTGGTATGTAAGTATTTGATATTGATTAAGAAGATCAATTGTTTTATCCTGATTACAATTCAGCAGCATGAGTGAAAGTTTCCCTTGTAAAATATTTAATTTTCAAGCTTCTTTGTTACCATTCTATTAGGGTAAAGTAGTAATTTGTAATGTCAGGTATGTGGACTTGGAAATGGTGAGATGTTAAACGCGTGAAGCTGTTTGATGAAATGTCTAAGATAGTTTTTATTTATCGTGAACTTTATATGATAATTTTTTTAGGCTACGAGAATGATTTAATCAAATGAAAGCTGCTTATATAAACTTGATTTGAAACTTAATTAGTTTGGATAATGTAACTATGATGGGGCAGATGACTATTTGATATTCAACATTTTGTTTGTTGCTAGACTTTACTGTGATCTTCAATTGATGGGGGATGGGGCAGATGACTTTTTATTAATGTAGGCCAAGGATAAGCTTATTATTGTTGCATTACTTTTTGCAGCATAATGTATATTCATTATTGTATCTGAGTATTTATTGCTGTATTTGAGTTCAGCTAAGCTGTGTTGTGAGAAAATTTTACGTAATTCTGATGCCTAAACGGAAGGCAAAGAAGGATACTAGACAGTCTGCGTCATCTCAGTTGAATAATTCGCGGTCTAATGTTGACACAAGTGCGCTGTCGGAAGAAAACACACTCATTGACCAAGAAGGTGTCTTCTTTTGCTATATAATTTTTCTATCATAATGTAGTCTGGGTTATGAAAATGTAGAAGAAAAATAAATGGTTACTTAATTGGTAATATTTTAGTGGTCCATTTGTCTTTAGATTTGTTACGAAGTCTTTGTTTTCGAATATTTATAATATTTTGCTATTGGCTGATGAAAATTTGACTGATATCTGTTCAAAGTTCAAACCAATCATCTGTGGCTTATCTTAGATTGTCAGGCACTTTATTTACTAATTAGCATTCCAGAATAGATGTTAATTTTTTGCCTTTTCAGAATCAGCATTTAAAATTCTTAGCTTTTAAACTTGATTTTTTAGTTACGTGCCTTATACAATTGACGAAGACTGTACCTGTGTTACTATAAAATACCAATCTTTTAGTTTTATTGTTTATCTTTTTCGATATATGTTAACAAAGACAGTAGCTTGTATTGCTTTGAATAATATGCTGAATGACTTGGTGATATTATTCAGTTGAGCGCCAGTGTGCTGCAATCAGGACAATTCGTGATGTTGAAATTGAATAATTACTTACTGCTATACGCTTGCTAAAATCTAGGATAAGCAAGGAACAACTACAGACCCCATTATTTCAATTGTTTGAGGAGAATATTCCAAACCTAACAGTTTCAAGAACTGAGAAATATGGACCAATTGAAGTTAAATGGAAAGATAAGGATGGCGACTTATCCATGACCACAGGTGATGGAGGAAATATGATCTCTTATTTTCTGCAACATATGTCCTTGGCTAATCCCGAATGCTCCACTGCAATTTCATCTCTTAGTGGCTTTGACTTTTCAAGTAAAGCTGGTAAATACGTATTAAAAAATGATTTGAGTTTGTTCTTATCTGATGTATAATAACTTACTTATCTGCTGTTGTTGGCAGGAAAAACAAGCTTCATTGGTGCTGATAATCTTCAGATGAAGGATTTTATATGTTCTTATGCATTTTGCGATTGATTTTTTCATCAATTGTTCTTTATCTTATTCTAATAAAAGTAATTTTTAGGGTTTCCTTATTTGGTTCATGCTTTAGGTTCTAGAGGAGCCATCTGATACTCATATTCTTGGCATTGAAGATTTAATGCAAACTCCTGGGGTATGTTGTATTGCTACTTTAGATTACTTTTATGTGTCCTTGTTACATGTGACAGTGTTCATTATGCATATGGTTAACAGTAGAAAATTGAGGAACTTTTTTCTCATCAGTGTGATTAAAGTGTGGATGAGGTTTAGCTGCTGCTGCTAAATTATCTGATGATGTTTGACCTTCTGAAAGTGTGGATGATGTTAAACTGGGTTCTCTTTTTGGTTCTTCAAAGTTCAAACTGACTCATTTTTTGAGTAACAGTCAAAACTCAGAGATGTAGCTTCTTTAGAGAAACACGTTCTTTTAAAGAAGCTTAGAGATGCACTCGAATCACTTAGAGGGCGTGTAGTGGGTAAAAACAAGGATGATGTAGAAGTGGCTATTTTGATGGTTGGTTTTATGCTCCTTTGTAGTGTCATTTTTTTCCCCTTTATCTCTTTGGTCAGTTTTATGTTTTTAATGAAATGATTGGTGTCACTATTGTGGCGCTTAATATTTTGAAGCATTTCCATATTTATATCATCAGTTTGCAGTAGTTAATCACTATATTCCTGTCACTATAGGTTGAAGTTTTAGTTGTTCAGTTGACTCAGAAGGAGGGGGAGTTAATTCAAGAAAAGGATGAGGTTAAAAAGCTTGCAAATTTTCTGCAGCAGGTTTGTGAAGATTGGTAGTGATTTAATTTTTGTTGGTCCATTTGACTTGCTTTCTAATTATAGTTGTTGCACATACTATTTTACCAAAAGCAATTGAGATATAAAAAAAAGCAAGAAACATTGTCCATTACCGCTGGCTACACAGCTTTTTATTGAGAAGTCCTAATAACTTTTAGTTTATGTGTATCTACATATATGTGATGGTTAATTGCAAGTGAGTGTTGTGTATCTACATTTATGTGATGCACTTCTCATCATAAGATCTGGATTTAATAGGAGCAGAAATTAAGTTTTATCCTGAAACTTTAATGTGATTCTTAAAGATTGTTCACATTAACTTATGTCTATTTAATTCACTGTCAACATGTTTCTTGATGGATCTTGATGCATTTATTGTTTTTATATGTGTGTTATGATAGATATTGTTTGGAAGAATTGTTTTATACTTTAGATCTTGATAAATCATATTCACTATATACTTGTAATTTAAGTCATTCCTGCTGATTCTTACTCACTCTAAATGATTCCTTGATACTTTCTTCCATCTTAGACCTGCAACGTTTTCCATAAATGGGGTTTTAGCTTATTAATATTTTTCTTCTCACTCATGTTATATTTGGTCATTTCTTCCATTTCTTATTAAGAAAAAATTCTTTGTTTTGTTTATTGTTTTAGTTTTTTATTTCATTTTTATTTCATTTTTTATTTTCTTTTACTTCATGATGCAGGCTTCTGAAGATGCTAAAAAACTTGTCGATGAAGAAAGAGCTATTGCACGGACAGAAATTCAAAATGCCAGAGCTGCAGTTCAGAGAGTGGAAGAGGCTCTTCAGGAGCAAGAAAGAATGTCCTAAGCTTCAGGAAACCAGGTTTTTTTATTTAAATTATCAATGCTACCTGAGTTGGTCTATGGTGACGTTTGAAATGCTACCTATAGTTAACACACAAATCTACCTTTTGATTTATTGCATCGTGACATAGATAAACTAACATAAAAAAGATACCTTGTTTGTAAATCATCACACCGCCGCATCGCACGGGTTCCCTGCTAGTAATACACACACACATATATATATATATATATATATATATAGGTAGAGGTTCTAATAAGAAATAATTTTTGCCTAAGTATGCTAAGAAGGAATAAGAAGATGACATGTGGCACTCTTAAAATTAGGGTTAAAGGGCATTATGGTCCTAAAACACACTCATTAGTCCCGTTTGTATTTTATCAAAATGCAGCACAATCTGTAACCAACCACCATCTCCCCCAACCATCTCCCTCCATCACATCCGATCGATTGGGGCTTCAATCGAGCAGGTGGTTAAAGCACATCCGATCGATTAGGGCTTCAATCGAGCAGGTGGTTAAAGCTTCAATCGAGAAGGTGGTTAGGGCTTCAATCGAGCAGGTCTACCTTCAGCACATTGGCACAGGTGAATCCTCTCCTCTGCTTCGATCTTCTCTCCGATCTCATATCCTCCATTGATGAAGAGCCCAAGGTCTGTGTATCTAACTATCTATGACTCTGTATGGTTGATTGTGATTGTGTGATTTGTTTCGCTTCAATACTGATACGGTGATTTTGTTCGTTAACGGTTCTAAAAAGTCTGTGTATCTAACCGATCTCATATCCTCCATTGATGAAGAGCCCAAGGTCTGTGTATCTAACTATTTATGAAAGCTGTGCTGTTTTATGAAATATAGCACAACTTTGTGCTGTTTTATAAAATACAGCACAACAGCACAGCTTTGTGCTGTTTTATAAAATACAGCACAGCTTTGTGCTGTTTTATGAAACACAGCACAGCCTTGTGCTGCTTTATGAAACACAGCACAGCCTTGTGCTGTTTTTATGAAACACAGCACAGACTTGTGCTGTTTTATGAAACACAGCACAGCCTTGTGCTGTTTTATGAAACACAGCACAGACTTCTGCTGTTTTATGAAACACAGCACAGCCTTGTGCTGTTTTATGAAACACAGCACAGACTTCTGCTGTTTTATGAAACACAGCACAGCCTTGTGCTGTTTTATGAAACACAGCACAGACTTCTGCTGTTTTATGAAACACAGCACAGCCTTGTGCTGTTTTATGAAACACAGCACAGCCTTGTGCTGTTTTATGAAACACAGCACAGCCTTGTGCTGTTTTATGAAACACAGCACAGCCTTGTGCTGTTTTATGAAACACAGCACAGCCTTGTGCTGTTTTATGAAACACAGCACAGCCTTGTGCTGTTTTATGAAACACAGCACAGCCTTGTGCTGTTTTATGAAACACAGCACAGCCTTGTGCTGTTTTATGAAACACAGCACAGCCTTGTGCTGTTTTATGAAACACAGCACAGCCTTGTGCTGTTTTATGAAACACATCACAGCCTTGTGCTGTTTTATGAAACACAGCACAGCCTTGTGCTGTTTTATGAAACACAGCACAGCCTTGTGCTGTTTTATGAAACACAGCACAGCCTTGTGCTGTTTTATGAAACACAGCACAGCCTTGTGCTGTTTTATGAAACACAGCACAGCCTTGTGCTGTTTTATGAAACACAGCACAGCCTTGTGCTGTTTTATGAAACACAGCACAGCCTTGTGCTGTTTTATGAAACACAGCACAGCCTTGTGCTGTTTTATGAAACACAGCACAGCCTTGTGCTGTTTTATGAAACACAGCACAGCCTTGTGCTGTTTTATGAAACACAGCACAGCCTTGTGCTGTTTTATGAAACACAGCACAGCCTTGTGCTGTTTTATGAAACACAGCACAGCCTTGTGCTGTTTTATGAAACACAGCACAGCCTTGTGCTGTTTGATGAAACACAGCACAGCCTTGTGCTGTTTTATGAAACACAGCACAGCCTTGTGCTGTTTTATGAAACACAGCACAGCCTTGTGCTGTTTTATGAAACACAGCACAGCCTTGTGCTGTTTTATGAAACCCATCACAGCCTTGTGCTGTTTTATGAAACACAGCACAGCCTTGTGCTGTTTTATGAAACCCAGCACAGCCTTGTGCTGTTTTATGAAACCCAGCACAGCCTTGTGCTGTTTTATGAAACACAGCACAGCCTTGTGCTGTTTTATGAAACACAGCACAGCCTTGTGCTGTTTTATGAAACACAGCACAGCCTTGTGCTGTTTTATGAAACACAGCACAACCTTGTGCTGTTTTATGAAAGGCAGCACAAAAACGTTAAAAATGTAGCACAACTTCACATAATTTGATTTTTTTTTTGTAAAAAAACTATAGTAATACTATACTCAAATTAAAGAGAAAAAAATGCTTGATTTTATGGTGTAATTTATTTAAAAAATAACGTCGTATGAAAAAGTTATTAGCATTTAAAAAATAGTGGGAAATTTTAAAAAATCAACAATTGTGGGTAATATAATAAAATACCCAAATTACCCTTGATTACTTATTTTTTCTACAATTTGATCTTAGCCCTTAATTAGATAATTAGAAGGCTAGGATTACTTCTTAGCCTACTTAGGGAAAAATTAATTTTTACGGAACCTCCCTATATATATATATATATATATGTATATATATAGATATGTATATATATATATGTATATATATATGTATATATATATATGTATATATATGTATATATATATATATATATATATATCTATACATATATATATATGTATATATATATGTATATATATATATGTATATATATATCTATACATATATATATATACATGTATATATATATATATGTATATATATATGTATATATATATATATATGTATATATATGTATACATATATATACGTATATATATACACGTATATATATGTATATATATACGTATATATATGTATATACATATATATATATCTATATATGTATATATATATACGTATATATATGTATATATATATATACGTATATGTATATATATATACATATATATACGTATATATATATACATATATATACGTATATATACATATATATACGTATATGTATATATATACATATATATACGTATATATATACATATATATACGTATATATATACATATATATATGTATATACATATGTATATACATATATATATGTATATACATATATATCTGTATATACATATATATATGTATATATATATACATATAGGATTGAGTTCATATGAGAACTCTTTAAATATGTGAGAACCCATTAACCATACACCAGCCATTGATTTATTATTTAATATTACATACTTTAAATCAATGGTTTGGATGAATTGAGGGGTAAATAGGTAATTTTTTATCTTTTACTTTTTACTTTAATGTCAGACAACATGTTTCAAAAATCAATATTTTTTTCTCTTTCTTGTAGATCCATAATTTTTTTCTCTAGATCTACAATACATCTCTTCACTTTTCATCTTCTTCTTCCCCTCCTTCTTCTACCTTGGTTTCTTAGATCTTTAATTTTTGGTTCATCCAAACTATAAAAAGGTATGTTTTTTTATTGTTATTGATAAAAAACCATGGATCTGCAATTTTTTGGCCGACCGCAACGAGTAAACCACCGCCACTTCCACAACTCCATTCCACCACCACCTGTCGACCTCCACTCCATCACCAGTAGTCAACCTCCACCAGCAGATTTCCCTCCTATATCACGTGCTCACCACCATTACAGCCTCTAGAACCTCTCTTCCACCACCACAACTAACACCACGAGCACACCATTATAGTCGTCATCGAAACCTCCCTTCCACCAGCACACCGACACCATGAGCAAACCACTACCGCCACCATCAAAGCCTCCCTTCCACCACCACCATCAGGCTAGGTTTTATTCTACACTGATGTCTTTATTTTTACCCTAGAAATTTCTTTTTAAGTGTTTTCACAATTTTATAACCTGAGTTATACAATGGTTTATACTCATCTTTATATAGAAAGATTTTAAGGAGATATGAGTATAATTTTTTTGGCATTTCATCGAACACCTATGATGCGTTGGTGGATTTGATGGTAAGATGAAAAATGTAGCTCGTATTGATAATGGTAATGATTGTAAATATGGTTTGAACAATGTAGCAATTTTTTGTTTAATTTTATTACAATGGTGTATTTACAGTGGCGCTTCTTTGTTACAATTTGTAGTTTTGTTAATTTGGTTTTATTACAATATTATAGTTTTAGTACAGTGATGTAGTTACATAGTTTAATGTAGTTTGGTTGTTAAAATCACATTGGTTGTTAGTTTACAGATTGATTTACATTAGTTTTCATTGATTTATATTAGATTACATTGGTTTATTACGTACGAGTAACATTGTAACCTAATGTAACTATGTATGAGTGATTTTTTTGAAATATTATAACAGAATTAAAGAGAAAAATATGATGAATCTAGTGGTACAATTTTTATACTGGTTGATCATACATTTATTATTTTTGGATGCTAAATGCATGTAGCTGTGCGTATGTTTCTCAAATAAATATTATTTAACTGTAATTTTTTTTGACAAGTGTATGTAACTATATGTTCCTCTAATAAATATTGTATTAATATAAATTGATTGTTAAATAAGTATAAGTGATTTATTGAAACATGATATATATTTTTTCTAAGAATTTATTTTTGTTGGGTTTTATATATGTTTCTTCGATGTAATTCACCGTAAATAATTATAAATATGATGTAATTCACTGTAAACATTAGGATTTTGCTTCTGTGTTGGCTTTTGAATATATTTTTCTCGATATAATTCACCGTAAGGATTTATAATATGATATAATTTACTGTAAGTATTAGGATTTGTACTCAAATAAACATGATGTAAGTCATTGTAACTAAACGTTGCATTATGTTGCATCATTATAACCGTGATAAATCGTCATCATATATTAGTTGTTGGATTGTTATGGTATTTGAATGTGTTAACTTCAATGAATTTAATATGTTATTATAGTTGAGTCTGTAGTAGGAGTTGTTTTTGTAGTAGTGTATTTTATAGCTTTAATTGTAATATAATTACGGTAGAAGTATTATTTATAATGGTGTAATTACGGTATAATTGTGCAATTTTGTTATTCTAGTATGGTTATAGTGTAATGTAATTTTACACCTTATTTATAATGGTGTATTTTTTGTTATTGCAGTATGTTTACAGTTGTGTAGTTTTGTTTTGTTCTTTTATGTTTTATCTACACGTTACAGTAACGTAATAAATAACGACCGAAAATAAATTTTTAAAATTTTCAAGACTATATTGGATTTAAAGAGAAAAATAAGACAAGTTTAATGGTGAGATTATTATAAAAAATAATAATGTATATAAAAGTTATATATGTTTTAAAAATAAAGGGGGTAAACTTTTATAAAAAAATATATCTTCCTACTCTAATAAAAGGGTATCAGGGATGACACGTGTCAACACCATAATCACTCTCACCAAAATTTTCCCGCCTCTCTCTCCTATTAAATAATTACCTTAATTACTAATAATATTATTTAACACTTTTTTGATTTAATAAATTAATAAAAAGATCTATTTATTAATATTATTCTAAATAAATAATTTTTTTATAAACTAATAAATTTATTTAAAGCATAAGACTTTTTCTAAAAATACGAAATATTTAAAATTAGTATTTTTAAAAAGTTATTTTTTTAAAACCAAAAATAATTAAATTTAAGAGGTATAATAAAAAAAATTTAAAAATGACAATTTTATATGGTTTGTTTTAGAACAAAACGCTTACTTTTTTTTCTGAAAAAAAATAGTTTCAAAAAATTGATATCACTATTTTATAACTTACAGTCATTTCTAATACATAATTTCAGTGATATTATATCTTAAAATATTATTTTATAATTAATAAATTTTGTTATATTAATTTTTTATTTATTCGACCCGTGTAACACACGGTTTACTATAACTAGTATTGAATATTTTAAAAATAGAGGTGACACTTGTCACCACCAAGTTAAAAGCTGACTTTTTATAATATTAGTAAATGTCAAAAGTACCCTTTTCTATTAAAAAAGATTGTGGACACTTGTCATGATCTTATGGTTTTAGAATATAATCAATGGCATATAAAGAGTTAAAGGGTTCTTACAATAAAGTAGGGTTCTCATTTGAACCTTACCCTATATATATATATATATATATATATATATATATATATATATATATATATATATATCCTATATAATACATAAACCTTGAGTAGAAGAGTAATTTAACATTTTTCGTAAGACGCGCCTTTACATATGTCTCCCCTCCCCCTCCGGACATTCAATCGCTCACTTCCCCTCCGTCGTTTCCCAGCAATAACCGTCGTTTCAATGCAGCCCTCCCCTGCCATGGGCATTCAATCGGCCATTCAATCACAACATCTTCTTTTCCCCTCCCCTTCCATTTCATCCGTTCCACCGCTTTCCTTCTCCTGTGTCGGTTTCGTAAGTCGCGCCGTTTGAAATATCTGTCGTCTCACTTATGATTCTGTAAATGTGTTTGAGAGTAACGTTGATGATGATGCTCCGTTCTTCGGCTTCCTCTGCGCCGCTGCCGTTCTGGTCTTCTCCTGTAAGTCCAATCGATCTTCTAGATCTGTTAATCTGTGCATTGATGTACTTGAAATCGGTGTGATTAGCAACGATCTGTTAACTGTTTGAAATTCGTGTGGAGATTTAACGATTTGTGATGAATTTGAGTTGTTGATTGTTGTGTTGTGTGTTTCCGATGATGGTTCGTCGGCATTGGATATTGGTTCAATGGGTTCCTTGGGTTGCCTCTTTCGCTTCTACCACATGTTCCTGTTAAAGCTCCAAGTGCGAGGTGTGTGTTGATTTTGTGTAATGTGTTTGATTTGGTGATTTGTGTTTCGGGATTTGGGGATTTGTGAATTTGTGAGTTGTGCTTGTGAAGTGTTTGATGAAATGCCTCAATGAGTTGATAGTTAGTAGTTCATTGCAATTAGCGTATGTTTGTTGATTAACATAAAGATTAGATTAAGAGAATAGAAGCTTCATTTTATAATTACGACAAGCTTCTTGAATGATTATGGTTTGATTTTGATTTTCACCCTTTGTTTGAATCGGGTCTTTTAGGCATTTTGAACAGTTTTGTTGTCTGGTAAAATTTTCCCCTTTGATTCATATGGGTTAATCTTTTTTCTTCATATAGGTTTTGTTATATGAGGGAGGGTTAACAGATTTATTTCATGTACATTGTACTTCATGAAATGACATCTCATAGTGGTTGAATCATGGCATTATGTATGCACATTGCATAAATGCATCATAATTGTCGTGCTGCTACACATAGATCCATAGAAGTCAAGTGAACTATTAAAATCTTAATTGATAATCAAGCATTTTACTGTGCATGAAGTTTATGATTTCAACATGATAAATTTTGACTTGTTTTTCTTCTCTTTTCTTGTCATGTTTACCTGAACAGATGCTACATGGTGTCATAGGTGAGCTTTTATATCATTGATAAAATGTTTTTATATTGTTACAACGTTTTTCCCGCAACGAACCTCATGTTTCTTATTATATATTGTTTTTGTCATCAAAAGGTTTGGTCCGATCCCTGATTTCAACCGCACGCCCTCAAATAAGTGCAGGATTGTATTAATGTGGGAAATCTTGAATAGTTTTTCGGAGGTATATTAATCTGCCTCAAACATGCAACAACTATTTGGTAAGATATCTTCATATCTTATACATTAGAAATGCATCAATGAGATCTTAGTTGTTGGATATAGAAATCTAAGAAATATGTTTTTCACTCATTTGAAATGGTTTTAAAGTTCAACTTATGGGCTTAATAATTTCATATTAGTTGTTTCAGTGGCATTAAAACTGTTGGATTGTTTTGGGAATATAGCAATCATCTAGGATGTTATTCTTGGATCCTAGATGGTTATGTGGTGAACTTTCTGTAGCTCTTAGGCGGTTAACTAAGTTAGCCATTTCGCTTGTGTTATTTGGCTTTAAATTAACAAAGCCACAAATTAGGCCACAAAAGAGAATCAAAAGTTGAGTGAGACAAGGCTGCATTCAATACTCTCAAGGGGCATATTGGTTTGTTACGATTAATTTTTTTTGTTTCAGGATATACAATTAGATGGAGGTAGAAGAGGATAAAAGTTGATATGAATTCACGATGTTCAAATAAAAAATAAAATTATGTTAGTTCATACCGTTTTACCTTCTATCTTTATTATTTTCTATAATCACCATCTGTTATTAGTTTGCAGGCCTTACATGTCAATCTTCACTGGCTGCACTTTCTTACTTTTGTTTTTCTTAAAGGGATTTTATATGTCTTTCTATCAAATTAAACTGTCTTGTAAAAAAAATATTAGGAGTACATGTTATAGGTTGCTTCTGTGATAGTTGCATCAGTTCTTTACAAGCATGTGAGAGGCGACTACAATTTGTTTGTACGTTTATTTTTAAATTTAGTCATTGCTAAAGTTTTGAGATTTATAAAATTTTAAAGTTCTAATTAATTAGACCTGTTCCCAAGATTAGCCATCTGAAAAGTGGGTCCTTCGTTTTGAAACTTACTAAAATGTATATATCATGTACTTTATAAGTTCATATGTAGAGGTATTTGCTACTTTACATGATATATTTATTCATGTTTTAAGTAAATAGTTGTCAAACTATAGCAAGACTCTATTTGAATGCACATGTACTCATTATAGATAGTCTAGGATGGGCATGATAACATGTTGGTCTTTCATGAGAAAATTTGAATTTTTACACAAGTTTATGATTTCAACATGATAAATTTTGACTTGTTTTTCTTCTCTTTTCTTGTCATGTTTACCTGAACAGATGCTACATGTGTCATAGGTGAGCTTTTATATCATTGATAAAATGTTTTTATATTGTTACAGCTTTTTTTCCGCAACGAACCTCATAT